>JAPEIP010000575.1:2768-20691 GCA_026120095.1 Capsicum chinense
ACATGTTGAGTTTTTGTTGTATTAATTAAGCCAAGAGTAAGATGTATCGCTATGTGCACAAATAAGTATTTTTTGTCCTATTTATTTATTGAGGGTAAAATAGTGGGTTTAAAATTTCACTATGAGTGAAAGACACCAAGATAGAATCTGATGCACCATGATGATAAGATATTAGGTTCAAGTTCCAACAATTTATGCCAAAGATGCCTTTATATGGATAAGACATTGAGTTTTTATTTCAATGCACAATATTGATGATATAATAATGGCTAAGGCAAGATAATGTGTATTTTGTTAAAAATAATGAAATATGTCCCATTGAATATGCTTTATTTCTTTAAGTGAATATGGTAGCAATAAATCAAATGTATTCCCTAAATTTTTCAAGTAGTAGCAATATCTTGAAAATATTATAAGATATCATAATTTAATATGCTTAAGGCACGATTGTATTTGATTCCTGGAGAACAAAAATTTTGATTATTATAAATATAGATCTATATCGTGGGGTGAATATGACTGTATATAAATTCCAATATGTTCATGGTTGTAAAGATATCACAATCCACCTCTATAAGAGGTAGAATAATTGGAAGATTGAGCATCTCCATGCTAATATAATAAGAAACTTGAATTCAAAAAGTTATCCAAGCAAGATGAGATCACATGTCATAATAAAGGAGGATTTTATTCATATAAAATTTATCTTATGGTAGATCAAAAGCTTACTAAAGCAAAAGACACGTGAAAATACCTGGGTTTTGACTCTTAGAAAATTTCCTGGAAATCCATTCTCCGGACCCAATATGACTTATGGGTACAAGCTGTATATTAGGGTACGAGTGGTGTGGTCTTTTCGGATGCTGACCAGTGTTAATTGGCGAGATGGTTTTGGTGACTTCAATGGGTACAACTTTGGGGTGTGAGTCTTAAGGGTTTAGAACTAGTTGTATCAGGGACTCATATGGTGGGCAGTATTTGATTCTCATGGTATTTTATTCTGCCAGGGATACGAGTTATAGGTACTGATTGTATGTTGTAGTTATGTGATAAAATACTTATAAAGATATGTTCATTGCATTAACTTCCTTTAATTAAGCTCTTACATGTTTTAAACTTTATAAAGGATTTATACATGGTTTAAATAGTTTTAAAAGGCTAAATGTTAAATGGTTATGCTTATGGAGAAAATGGAAGTCTCCTAAGTGAATTTAATATGTTATATGGAAGGGCACCTAAGGTCTCGTTAACCTAAATGGCTTGGCTATGGATATTACTTACAAGTAAAGAGTGGTATAAAGAAACCATCAATATTGGACTTGGTTAATAAATGGTAAATGGATATTTTGGACATGATTTTAATTGGGCATTAATGGTAGAGTCTGTAGCTAAGTCGTCTAATGTGGCAGTTTCGGGGGGACCAAAACCAAAAATTCATATTTGTCAATATGAGAGGTCATGATGACCATGTGTATGTCAAATTTTATATTAGGGATGTACTAGTCATCCTATGGGATATTTCCTGGTCGTGCAGCTACACGCATCGGTGCCCTTTCAGTAGGAAGAGTTGAAACCATATGGTCTGTGGGTGGTTAGGAAGGCAAAGTTACTCAGCCCAGGCAAATGTTAAAATACATACTACACCCGGTCCCCTTTCTTGTACTTAAATATGTATGTGTGTGTGCATTATGGATGGTTTTACTTGGTTTTATGACAAGCATTATTTTATCATTATCCTGAGATTCATGTTAGTGGTCGCTTGCATTATGGATGGTTTTACTTAGTTTTATGACAAGCATTATTTTATCATTATCCTGAGATTCATGCTAGCGGTCGCTCTCTATTCCTTTCTACTGGCGGTTGTATATCTATGCTATGTAGAAATTGGCTATTCTACTCCTCCTATTTAGCACACGGATTTGGTATCAGTATTTGGACTAAAGTGGTGAGCTTTTATCCTTTTGAAAGGCATTATTTCATGTTATGGATTTCTTTAGACCTTTTTCTTTTGTTTTGGATATTGTTTTTTGCCATGGTTGGGGGCATGTCCCAACTAGATTTGCTTACTCTTTTGGATAGAGGCTTTGTGGTACTTTTAGGGGTTGGTATGAGTGGGATACGTAGAGGTGTCAGCCTTAGCATTGGTATTGATATTGAGGCTTTCATCATCGGACAAGATTTCTCACTGTTCTAACATACTACATTTTGGGATTGATTTTTATATTATGTATTGATATTCCCTTTGGTTTTTGTTCTATGGTTTGATTTGGTATGGTTGGGCGGTTGCTATGGTACAGTTGGACTCAATTGGGTCAGTCATAGTTGTGACCCTATCCTAGAGTCTTAATGAGAATAATAATGCTATCTTGCTATACATTCAAAATTCAGCCCATCTAAGGCTGGACATAGGTGGTTGGCTTGGGTAACAAGGGGTGGTTCCCATTCCTTATTGGATTTAGGATGCCCATTACGACAAGACCTGGGGTCGTGTCATGTCAAGTTGGTATAAAATCCTTAGTTTATTGTCAACTGGGAAGTTTACAATGCCATGTCGTGTAGAGTCTCTTTTAGGGGTATAAAGCACACCACATCCATAGAGAGAGGCTGCAAGTCATTTAGGAATGTTTTAGTTTCTTGGTATTCTATCTTTAAGCATTAGTTCTCAATTATGCAATCTCATCTAATCATTGTTAGTTTATTTTTCATATCATACCTCATAGATCTGGAACACAAGAAAATTCGTTTATCCGATCTGGCGATAATTTTGGAGGGGTACGTCCTACATCTTCTATACATCTTTGATCTCATGGTCCTATTCTCAATGGTTCTGGAGTTCCTCCTATTCCATCTAGCTCTCCTCAAGTCCCTCAGGGCAATGTGATAAATGAGAAATTTCATCAGTCTATTTATATCATTGCCCAATTGGTTGTTGCTCAGGCTGAGCAGGGTGCGATTGGTGCTTTTTCTGCTAAGGCCATAAGAGTTGGTCAATTTATGAAGATGGGTCCTCTAACTTATATTGAGGTGAAGGTGGATGAGGATCCATAGGGCTTTTTTGATAAGATAGAAAAGATCTTTTAGGTGATGTAGGCTACTAATATAAAGAAAGTTATCTTTACAGCTAATCAACTCAAGGATATTGCTTATTAGTGGTATGAGGAGTGGGACTAGGATAGAAATGATATGGAATAGGAAGAGGCCTTTACTAATGCCTTTTTGGATCAATTCTTTTCTTAAGAGTTGAGGGAAGCAAAAATGGAGGAGTTTGTGAGCCTCAGGCAGAGAAAGATGTCCGCAAAGGAATATGCTTTGAAGTCCCATCAGCTATCAAACTATACTCCTGATTTGGTGGCTGATATAAGGTCGAGAATAAGAAAGTTTGTTTTGGGGGTGAATAGAGATTTGATTCCGGAGAGCAAGACTGCTTTGTTGATTAAAGATAAGGACATCTCAAGGTTGACTGCTCATATGCATCAGGTTAAGGATGAGAAGAGAAAGCAGACAGTGTTTGGGAATAGGCGGGGAAAGAGGAGCAGGTTTTATGATTAGGGAGGTGCTCAGTCTTAAGGTAGTAGGGATGGTGGCAAGTGCTAGAAAAATAAGTAGGGGAGTTTGGCCTCCTTTTCTTCTAGTGCTCCTTATTAGTCGAGAGACAAATGTCATAAAGGTTGTGAAAATTCTCAAGCACAGGTTACCCAATCTTAGGTGAGCGGAGGTCATTCAGTTTCTTTATCTCCGCCTTGTCGATTCTATGGTCGTCTTTATCGGATTTATTGCAAGGAAGGAAAGGACAAGTGGTTCACATGTGGCCAGGTAGGCCATCGACTTAGGGATTTTTTGATCAATAAGGTTGCTATAGGGGTGAATAAGATTCATGTGGCTTTATCTTCTACACGTAGACCTGGTGAAGTGGCATCTACTTCTGTTACTTCTCTAGTTCTAGTGTTGGTCGGAACAGGTTGTAAGCTTTGGCCTCCCGACAAGAATCCGAGGCATCACCTGATGTCGTTATTGGTATGTTACAACTTTTCTCTCATGACATATATTGCTTGCTTAACCTGGGGTCCACTCTTTCTTATATGATTGAATATGGGGTTGTGTTTTTTTGTTTCGATCCGAAAGTTATCTCGGTCCTTTTTCTGTTACTACCCTGGTAGGTGACTCAGTTATTCCTAAGAGAGTCTATAAGGGGTGTCTGGTAGTTGTTGGTGGCCAGCAGACCTTGGTGGATCTATTTGAGTTGGATATGGTAGATTTTGATATAATTCTAGGCATGAATTTGTTGCATTCTTGTTATGCATTTGTGTATTGTTAGACCCATAGGGTTATCTTTAATTTTCCTAGTGAATCAGTTATAGAATGGGAAGGTAGTTCCTTAGCTCCTAGGAGGAGGTTTATTTCTTATCTTAGAGCTCGAATGCTGATCTCTAATCATTGTCTTTATCATTTGGTCTGAGTTAAAGATTCTAACTCAGAAGGTCCTTCTTTGCCTTTGGTCCTTGTGGTTAATGAGTTTCCAGAGGTCTTTTCAGATGATCTTCCTGGTGTTCCTCTGGATAGAAAAATTGAGTTTGGTATTGATTTGTTTCCAAACACTTATCCTATTTCTATTCCTCCGTATAGAATGGCTCCAACTGAGTTGAGAAAACTCAAGGAGCAACTTAAGGGTTTTTTAGATAAGGGGTTTATTCATCCAAGTGTTTCTCCATAGGGTGCAGTGATGTTGTTTGTGCATAAGTAGGACAGTTCCCTTCTGATGTGCATTGACTACAGGCAGTTGAATAGGGTGACGTTAGAGAACAAGTACCCTTTTTCCCAAAGAGATGACTTATTTGACAAGTTATAGGGTGCCAAGTTCATCTCTAAGATACATCTTCGGTCTAGGTACCATCAACTTAAGATTAGAGAGGTGGATATATCTAAGATAGTTTTACGTACTCGGTATAGGCATTTTGTGTTCTTGGTGTGTCATTTGGGTTGACTAATGCTCAAGCCGCATTTATGGACTTGATGAACAAGGTGTTCAAGAAGTATTGGTATCTTTTCATCGTTGTGTTTATTGATGACATTCTGGTTTATTTGAAGAGTGAAGTAGAATACACTAATCACCTTCGTGTGGTATTGCAGACCTTAAAAGAGTAACAGTTGTATGCCAAGTTCTCTAAGTGTGAGTTTTGGTTGAACACTGTGACTTTCTTGAGCCATATTATCTCTAGTAAAGATATCATGGTGGATCTACAAAAGGTTTCTGTGGTGACTGTGTGGCCGACGCCCATGACTCCATCCGATATTTGCAGCTTCTTGTGTTTAGTCAGGCATTATAGGCAATTTGTGAAAAGCTTTTCTTCGATTTCTTCTTCTTTGACAAAGTTGACTCAGAAGAAGGATAAGTTTTCTTGGTCGAATGGTTATGATGGGAGTTTTAAGAGGTTGAGGGATAAGTGGACTTCATCTTCAATCTTGACCTTATTGGAAGGCAATAATAGGTTTATGGTTTATTGTGATACATATCAGGTAGGTCTTGGATATTGATGCAGTATGGGAATGTAATTGCCTATGCATCCAAGTAGTTGATAGTACATGAGAGGAATTATTCTACTCATGATTTGGAATGGTTGGCGATTGTGTTTGCTTTAAAAATATGGCGACATTATATTGATGGTGTTCACGTGGATATCTTTTCTGATCACAAGAGCCTTCAGTACGCGTTCACTTAGAAAGAACTTAATCTCAGGCAAAGGAGGTAGCTTGAGCTTTTCAAGGATTATGATATAAGTCTTCACTACCACCCAGGTAAGGCTAATATGGTTGTTGATGCTCTTAGCAGGTTATCTATGGGGAGTTTGGCTCACGTGGATAAAGGTAAGTGGGAATTGGAGAAGGATATTCACCGTTTGGCTAATCTTGGAGTTCATTTCTTGGACTCTAAGGATAGTGGTGTAATTATGTAAGAAGTAGTTTGATCATATTTTAGTGCAGAGATTAAAGAGAAACAAGTGTTAGATCCTGCCTTGATAAAAATTAAGAGTGACGTTGGTGGGCCAAAGGTAGTATTATTTGAGATAAATGGTGATGGTACTATACGGTACCAAGATAGGTTGTGTGTTCGTGATGTTGACGGGCTGTAACAAAGGGTTTTCTCTGAGGAGCATGAGTCGCACTATGTTTTTCATCTCGGCTTGAATAAGATGTATCATGATCTCAAGGAGATCTACTAGTGGAATGGTATGAAAAGGGATATGACTGATTATGTAGCCAAGTGCATGGCGTGTCAATAGGTTAAGGTTGAGCACATAAGGCTAAAAGGGTTGTATCAAGAAATTGATTTTCTCAAATCAAAGTGACAAATGATCAATATAGACTTCTTTACTGGTCTTCCTCAGTCTCAGAATTGGTATTATCTAATTTGGGTCATCGTGGATAGGATGACAAATTCTGCCCATTCTTGTCAGTCTGTTCTATTTTTTTGGGTAGAGGATTATACGTGGTTGTATCTTTAGGATACAGTAAAGCTACATGGATATCTATTTTGAATATCTCTGATCATGGTATGCAGTTTACATCTCATTTCTGGCAGTTTTTTAGAAAGGGTTAGGGACTAAAGTTAGCCTGAGTACTGTATTTCATCCATAATTTGATGGCAAAGTGGAGCAAACAATTCAGACATTGTAAGATATGCTTCGGGCCTATTTGATTGACTATGGTGGAAATTGGCTTGAGCATCTACCTTTGGTGGATTTTTCATATAATAATAGCTATCATTTGAGTATTAGTATAGCTCCATTCGAGGTGTTATATGGTAGGAGGTGCAGATCTCCTGTTGGGTGGTTTAAGCTTAGAGAAGAAGAAATGTTTGGTTCGAATTCGGTTTATCATGCGATGGAGAAGGTCAAGGTGATTTGACATAGGCTTAAAGATGCCCAAAGTTTCCAAAAGTCCTATTCGGATGTTAAGCATTCAGACTTTGAGTTTAAGGTCGGGGATAGGGTGTTTCTTAAGGTGTCCATGAAGGGAGTGGTGCTATTTGAAAAAAAAGGAAACTCAGTCCTCGGTTCATTGGTCCTTATGTGATTTTTCAGAGAGTTATCAATGTTGCTTATGAGTTGGAGTTTCCATCTAGCTTAAGTTTGGTTCATTTGGTCTTTCATGTTTCTATGTTGAGAAATGTCTTAGTGATCCCTCTACGATTGTTACTTTGGAAGGATTGGGTATTTTGGATTCTTTGTCTTATGAAGAGGTTCCGATTTAGATTTTAGAAAGGTAAGTTCATCAGTTACGGACCAAGAATGTGGATTCATTTAAGGTTCTATAGTGGAACCATAAGGCGGAAGAAGTTACTTGGGAAGCAGAAAAGAACATAAAGTCCAAGTATCTAGATTTGTTTTCTGGTCCTAGGATTCCTGTAGAAGATATGTGTCTTGAACACATCTTTATTTTTGAGTTTGTTAAAGGAAAGATTCACATCATTGACTCTTTGTTTTCAAACTTTGTTGAAGGGATGTTTGATAATGCAAATGACTCTTTGTGTGGTTACCCCTACCTTGTCCATCATTTTTGGATAAAAGTTCCTTGTGGTGGACACTGAAACATCCTGGGTTTGGACCCATAGAAAATTTACTAGAAATCCATTCTCCAGACCAAACGTTATGATCCGTATGTTGGGGAATGAGTGGTATGGTCTTGTCGTATGCTTACAAGTGTTCGTTGGTGGGATGGAAGGTCATAGAAATAGGTATGACTTAGTGGTGTGAGTCATAAGGGTTTGGTATGGGTTATATTAGGGACTCGTATGGTGGGCAGTGTTTGATTCTCCTTGTATTTTATTCTGCCAGGGATATAGGTTATGGGTACGGAACGTATGTTGGGGTTCCGACTCGATTTGATGAGTCGTATACTGGACAGTGTTTGATCCAAGGGTTAAGACTTGGAGACGAGTAGTCGATCCTGATTGTATAGGATGGTATGACTCGTACAGGTTAGTCGTATCCCTGTAATGGGTTTTTAAGGGAATTAAGTGGGGGTATTCTATATATTTCCCTACTTACCCTAACTATGACCCACGACTTCTAATACACTTGGGAGGTTATTTATCCTATTTTTCTATTTATTAACACTGAGAAACTTTTTCAAAACATTCCATAATCCTCTCAAGAGCTTTTGGGGAAAGAAGCCTAGGGTTTCATCTTACGATTGCTTTGGGGCTTGTCTTGATGATTTATTTCCATCAATTCTTTAGTATAAGGCATGATTCTCTTACTTCATAGTAATTTAAACTAAACGTATGGTTTATATAATGGATTTCATAGTTTTACTACGGCATGCTTATGGTTTTCAACTATTATTTGGGGGTTTTAATATTGAATGCTTGGTTATGATTTCCTATGGTTTTAATTATGCTTTTATATGCATTAATGGTGGTTTTGGACAATTGGATTGCATGGATTAGGTTTAATGGTCTTTGGAATTTCTTTTGGTTATACAATGCCCCAAGGTGTTTGATAAAATGCTTATAAAGATATGTCCATTGCACTAACTTCTTTTAATGGAACTCTTGCATATTTTAAACGTTATAAAGGATTCATACATAGTTTAAATGGTTTGAAAAGGCTTTAGGCTAAAGGCTAAATGTTATTTCTTATAGATAACAAGGAAGTCTCCCAAGTGGAATTAATATGGTATATGGAAGGGCACCTATGGTTCCCCTAACCTAAAAGGTTTGGCTATGGATATTACTTGCAAGTAAGGGGTGGTATGACGATACCATCAATATTGGACTTGGTTAATAAATGTTAAATGGATTGTTTCGACATGGTTTTAATTGGTCATTAATGGCGAGGTTTATGGCTAAGTCATGAAAGGTAGCGGTCCCGGAGGGGATAAAAATCTGAAACTCATATTTATCGATATGATAGGTCTTAATGACCATATGTGTGTGTCACATTTTATATTGGAAGATATACTAGTCATTCTATGGATATTCCCTGGTCGTTCGCTTACATGCACTGGGGCCCTTTCAGCAGGGGAAGTTGAACCCATATGGCCGGTGGGTGGTTAGGACGGTAAAGCTACACAACCCAGGTAAAGGTTTAAATGCATGCTAAACTCGGTCCCCTTTCCCAGCACTTATATATGTATGGTTGTATGCATTATAGTTGGTTTTACTTAGTTTTATTACAGGCATTATTTTATATTTATCCTGAGATTCATGCTAGCAGTCGCTCGCTAACCCCATCTACTGATGGTTGTATACCTAGGCTATGCAGGAATTGGCCATTATATTTCTCTTGTTAAACACGCAGATCCGGTATCAGCAATTGTACTGAAGTGGTGAACTTCCATCCTTTTAGAAGGCAGCATTTCATGTTATGGATTTCTTTAGAATCTTTTTATTTTATTTTTGATATTGGTCTTGGCCATGGTTGGGGGCATGACCCAACCAAATTTGTTTACTCTTTTGGATAAAGGCTTTGTGGTACTTTTCGGGGTTTCTATGGGCGGGATCGGTAGAGGTGTTAGCCTTAGATTTTGTATTGATATTGAGGCTGGCATCATCGAACATTATTTCTCACTGTTCTGTCATACTACATTTTGGGATTGATTTTCATAGTATGTTTTGGTATTCCCTTTGGTTTATGGTCTATGGTTTGGTTTGGTTTGGTATGGTTGGGTAGTTGGTGTGGTATAGTTGGACTAGGTTGGATCGGTCACGGTTGAGACCCTATCCTAGAATATTAATGAGAACAATAATGCTATCTTTTTATATGTTCGAAATTCAGCCTATCTAAGGTTGGACATAGTTTGTTGTGTTGGGTAATAGGTGGCGGTCCCCGGTCCTAGTTGGACTTGGGATGCCCATTATGACAAGGCCAGGGGTTGGGTAGTGTCAACATGTCATGGTAGACTTGAAGATTACTAGTATAAAAGTTCATAAGTTGACATAAATGATAGTGATATCCCAAAGATATGCATGTGAAGTATTAAACATATATGAATAATTAGAATATAGTTCATGAACTTTTAATGTTTATTGTTCCAATGATAAGTTGGTCGAACAATTATTCTTGGGGTTGGATCCCCTAAATTTATGAAAATGTTAATGGTTAATATGTGTCATTCACCTATCATGTGATATGTTGAAAACATGAATCAAAAGATGATCATCTGTACATTTATTAGCAAATTACAGTTGACATTCATTGATTTTTCTTGTTCAATAAAATTGAGTTAAGAGAATAATTTCTAGATTGTGTAATCAAGACAATTCATCTTCATAATACTGGTTTGACATTAAATGCGCCCAATAAATAGTTAAACAATTGCTTATTAGAACAAACTTCATTTGGCAGTCAAAAGTATGATACAATACCACTTGTTTGCATTAGACCAAAAGTTATGATTAATTCCCCCCTCTTAAATAAATGAATCTTCCTTCATTGTTATTCACCCCTAAATAAATCCATCATGGGAAACAAGAAATGCTTTCTCCTCTCCCCATTCTTCTTGTTCTTAACTTATATTTCATAACAACTCTTTAATAACTATATTGTGGATGTTATTGTGTTATGAATTAAGAAGAAGGATCCTCAGTTTATATTTATTCTTCACATAATCCTCATCAATGTTAAAATAGAGCCCTTTTGGGTTAAAAGTATATGAGCTCTTACTACTTAAAATTATTAAAGCCCTTTGCAGCTTAAAAGCGAGCTTTATTTTTAAAAAATGTAGCAATAGTATTATTGAAAAATATGATTGGCAATTGTCTCCACAAGTAGTTTTTTGGAAAAAAATCTTCATTATCAGCAAATTGCATGAAGCTATAACTAAAATCGCCTTCAACATATCTTCAACCCATAACTGAATCATAAGGTCTGATTCCACTTATTGGGTTCAAAATAGATTGGCCGTCATGTCAAAGTTTATAGTTTGCAAACCATAGAGGTGATAACTCAAATGAAAATAAAAACATATTAAAAAAATATATTATTAATATGGTTTGGTCAAATGAACTACCTATGAAAAAACTAATATTTTCAAAACATAGAATGTATTAGGAGAAATCCCACTTAAAAAGACTCTTTAGTAACTATATTGTGGATGTTATTATGTTATCGAATAAGAGGAATGATCCTCAATTTATAGATTTACAAAACCTTTTCACCAAAAAAGAGAAGCCAAATATGAAATAGAATTATACTTTTCATTTAGATAAAGTAAAAACAATTATTGCAATAATTTGACTTTCCATCAATAGAAAAATAATGCTCAAATTTGGTAAGAATATCAAGGCAACAAATCCTAAAATGTTCTACAGAGGTTACGTTTCGTCTTTTCAATTTTCATGAAAGTTAATTGAATATAGCAAATGGCAAAACAAAATAATAGCAAGAAAGCACACTCTTATATTGTAGACAATCGACAATAAAATATAATTCATGTACACTAAATATATACATTAAATTTAACAATCATACACATAAAAAGTGATATACATTTAGGAAAGATGCATGAGATATAATGTTGCCTTCTTTTAGGGGATGTATTTGAGGTTTTAATTTTTCTATAATTGAACATGTCATAATGCGGCCAATGGGCTTAGAAATTGAGAGATAGATAATGCATGATAAATAAAAATAGGTTAGTTAGTTATTTATGGATATGTTAAAATCTAAAAGACACTACTGTCTTGATATTTTGATCAAAAGGTGTGATTAGGGGTTTCTTTAACCTCATAAAATTGATAAATTTAAAGGAAAAGTTGAGTGAAAAAGGAAAAAACATGACAAAAAGATAAATCTGTTTTGTAATAGGATAGAGAGCCACATCATTGGATTTTATAATGATCATCCCAACTACGTTTAAAGTACAATACACAAGCTCGTGACATATCCTCTAGTGTTTGAATCGTATGTTCTGCCTTACCATCCATTTAAGGATGCAAAGATGTACTCAGACTCACTTCTATTCCTAAACTCTTTTGAATTAACCTCTAAAATTTTATAGTAAACTGAGCTCCCCTATAAGATATAATGGAGATTGGGACTCCATATATCCAAACTATCTCTTTAATATATAACTTGGCATAATCTTCAGTTGTGTAAGTGGCCTTAATATGTAGTTAATGCGCTAATTTGGCGAGTCTATCAACTATTACCCATATGGAATAAAACCTTCAAGAGGAGTGAGGTAAACCATTGACAAAATCCATGTTGATCATGTCCAACTTTCAAGTTGGGATCTCCACGAGTTGCATATAACCTCCTAGCTTTTTGGTGCTCTACTTTAACTTGTTGAAAATTTTGACATTCAACTACAAATTCTGTAATGTACTTCTTCATGTCTCCCCACCAATACACCCCTTTCAAATCATGATAAATTTTAGTTAAACAAAGATAGATAGAATATATTGAATGATGTGCCTTTGTCATAATCAAATGCATTTGTCATACCTTGTTGTACACTCCTTTTAAGTTGTAAATGAATTTGATCTACATATCGAATGTTTTTTTTCACTTCAGCTACTAATGAGGATTCTGCTGCATTTCGCACTTTAACTCCTTCATCTGGAGATTCAAGAAGGTAAACCCCCAAGGTAGACAATTGGTTTAGATATTTAGGTATCCCTTGACTTTCCATGGACTTCACATAAGTGCTCGACATGGCCTTATGACTTAATGTATTAGCTACTAAATTTTCTTTCTAAAATGAGACAAAATATCAATGTCATAATCATTTAATAGGTCAAGCCACACACACACACACACACACACACACACACACACACACACATATATATATATATATATAATATGTAGGTCTAGAATCATAGTTAAAAGAGTGTAGGTCCATAAATCCATTTTCTAGGGTAAACACTAGGAATAAATCATCATAAAAGTATTGAATGGTCAGAATCTCTCACGATTGAGGTAACTATTAGTAGCAAAACCAAGGTCCAGAATTATCTTAGTCATGTCTCTAAAATATCATTTTAGTCTCAAAGCCTCATAAGTTATTCATTTTGATGGAATGATTCTCATTATGAAGAAATCAATTTTAAAAGAGAAAAAAAGTCAGAATAAGTCCCATTTTAGGAAAAACAGTAGCAAAATCATATTTTAGTTGAAATTGTACCATTTACGATCTAGGTGATCATGAATGTACCGAATTTATGCATTATATCACTAGTATCCAAAAAATATGACTATAAGCATCAATATGTTTATAAACTATGGCCAGTCCCTTTATAAGGTAAAATACTTACTAGAATCCAACAAATATCACGATTACTACCTTGGGCCCAATAGTTTCTCTGGCATAATCATAACATAATCAAGGCCTTTGTCCCAACAATGCATATACAATAAAACCATACCATTGTAATCCAGGGAAAAATCATCACAATCCACCCAGTAACACATTAAATAGCACATTAAAGGTTCATTAATCTCAGCTATGCCTTACACGCTAGCAACCAAAGGTAATAGGATCAAAGAAGTATTATAAGTATTTCACCTTAAGATTCAATTCATCGATCTAATCCCTAAACTCATATATTAGGTTAAGTCATAGTGTTAAACCCATAATCACATCCTAAACCCATAATCACATCCTAACCTCCCTATCTATCATGTAACATATATCTAATACTATATCAAGAAGAAGAATTGACCATTAGGAGTAAAATGAGATCCATATTTCTATACTAAGGGTTGGGTCAAATTTTGGGTCAAGAATAGGCCCTTAGGGCCCATAAACGAAATCTAAAACTGAACTCATCATGAGGTCCCCTAAAGTACAAAGAATGTACGCTCAAAAGTTTAGCACAAATGGAGCACAAATTGGATCTCAAATCAACCCTTAAAATTTAGGAATTTAAGACTTAATTTCTAAGAATCTTACAAAGAATTAGGATGGAAATTGAAGGAAAAATTACTTGGAAACAACGAGGAAGATTTACATTAGCTAACCTTTAACTTATGTGGATGATGTGATAGAAAATATGGAAGGAAAAAGGTCTTTTAAAGCTATCAGTGTTGCTTAAGCAAACACGTTGTCGCATAAGCGACTCTAGTATTACTTAAGTGATCTGGAAAGGCTGGTGGATACCACTTATAAGACTTCCAGGCAGCTTAAGTAGATATAATCTTTGCTTAAGTTGCCATTGACAAAATGGACAATGTTACTTAAGAGACAATATGTCGTGTACGCAATTACCGGTTAAGAAGTCATATGATCACTTAAGCGGTCACATCAGTAACCTGGTGCACCAGATTTTTCTAAGTAAGAAATGGACATCGATCAAGTGCTCGAGATTCGTTCGAAACCACATGTGAGAAAAAAAATATACCACCATGCAAATTCAATGTTACCAACTCAATGGAACCATCAATAATTTAATGTAATATCATTTATACTAAGTGCGGGGCCCATACCTATAGTCCATTTTTCATATAATCCACCTAATAGCCCATCGGGAAAACTCAGAACCTGAACCAAGGGTCCCCCTATCCTAATATTAACATTACAGAGTCAATGGCATTGTAAAAACAACTAGTAGGAGTTTTGGTCTGAGACCAAATCCTAAATAGAAAAAGCTCCAAAATGTAGAAATAAGCCTAATTTTCAAATGAACTGTCTCATAACCATATTGATAGTACCGACAAGTCATGAATGACCTTTAGCCACTATGGGAAGGCTCGAAACACCAAAAATGCATGTAAATAAGGAAATAATTGCGAGGGTCACTACACACTGAATAATCCTTTCTAGGATATTGCATTCACCAAGGATGAAACCAAGCTAAGCTTAATAGAAGAACACTACATTTGTTTAGAAGATCATCCAAAAATTTTAATAAAATTGCAAATTGAGGTTAATGGTGGAAGAAACCATCCTTGAGTTCCAATCGACCACCATTTGAGCATATATCAAACCCAATCAATCCAAACTGAAGAAGCCTAAATAGGTAAACAAGGAGTAGGCTTAGCCAGCCTATAGATGAAGTGCTAATCGAAACAAGTCTGGAAACGAAGGTTGCACCCAAGTTCTATAACTCAACGCATGCTGAATTGCCCAATCTCAACTATCCAAAACTAACTTGAAGATGGTTAAGCATCCACACTCCAATGCCATCATAATAGTCAGGACACCTTTCTAAGGTTCCAAATCCCAAAATTGAGCCAACAAGTCTTCACTAAGGAAAACCCCAAAATTATTCTAATTATCTAAGAGAAGGCATATCCTTACTAGATCCTGTCGGAGCCAAAATCAAAATATAGTTGAAGAATAAAAATCACAACGGAGTATTAACTATGGGCTGAAAGAAGCAACAAACTCTATATCTTTAGAAGGGCATCAACCACCCAAACACACTCAAGAATACATCAAGGTTGCAACTGCACAAGAGGTAACCAAACACTTTAGAAACTAGGAGAACTACAACCTTAGCCAGGAAATGGTTAGTCAAATACTCTATCTTAGAAATGTACACCTAATTAACCAACTTAAGAAGTGGTAACAGAGAAAATCACCTATCTCCTAATATCTTAACATCACTAGAACATAAACCACATTGCAGTAATAATGGAGTACCCAACTCCACATTGATACTAAGATCAAAGTATCACTAGCAAAGGAACAAAATAACTTTAAAGGCAAGTCCAGACCTCTTATAATGAAAACCAAGATCACCATAGGGCAATGAGCTATCAAAATCAGAAGAATGATTCCCAAACTAGAAAACGTAAAAAAAAGCTACATTACCAAATCACCAACTCTAGAACCATATTAGAACTAGGGAAGACAACTTACCTCGAACTTCATATCCCACTCAAAGATCAACATAGCATCACAAATTAAAGAAAAATGACCAACCTCACCTAGCTACATGTAAAAAAAACATCCAACTAAACTAGCCACCTAGCCAATCAACAAGAATCGCGGGGAAGGGAATTCTAACTAGATAATACTAGTCAAGCCGCCAATCAAGTAAGAGTCAATCAAAACCAAACAATGACAGTAATAACAACAACAATATAAACATTAGTATAAAGAATAGGTGAAACAAGAAAAGAACAAAATAGCAAGTACCACCTTAGGGCCATAAGAAGACTTATTTTTTGAGGTAAACAAGACTCAAACCCAAAGTCTACACCTCTAGGGAAAATATTAATGTTGATATGCTTCATGCACTACTAAATAAATCATCTATGGGGTTAGTCACATAATCATGAATTCTACATTAAGGCATAAAACAAATAATATAAACCTATCATAGCATAAAATCATTGATGGGTACGAGAATACCAATACACTTAAATGAAAAGGTAATGGGGAAAAATAAAAGGCACACCTATCATGGTTAAATCTGAAGTCATATGCCTGATGTGTCGGAGGGAGTACAAATTTGAGCGGGTCCAAACTCAAACTGAATGTCTGAATCACCAATCGAGGTACTAAGAGCGCTTTCTCTGACTGAAGGTGTCACAACACTATGAAACTATCTTGGATAAGCTAAATGACTAGCAATCCCTTGCTGGGAACACTCTTAGGACTAGTGACTGATCTCTTTACAATCATAGAAAACCCTTGAGGCCCTAACCTAGAAAGAAGCATGAGTTGACCCAAAGTGGTTAATCATCTAACATAGGAGGCACTCTGTACGAAGATGACCATTCTCTCTATAATCTTAACACACCTCAAAAGTCCTAGGCTAGTAGGAAAAACATTCTAACTCTATTTTAGTAACACTCACATCTGGGTCACTCTCTAGACCAATGATCAATCTCACCACAACTGCGACATGCTCCTGAAATACTCTGTAGAATTTCCCTTACTAATCTAGAGCAATTGACACAGCCTAAAGACACTGAATAGTGCATAAGGTCTGATAAGAACTCTACTAAGGTCTGATAAGAACTCTACTATTATAAGTATCATGACTTATTTTGGAGTCATACATAGTTTGAGATGTTATTCATGTATATCTTTACAGGCTTCAAGTGAAGCTAACTGTAATTGGAAACATCTATACTCTTAGGCAAAATACTAATAGCACTGTGCTAATGACATGGACTATTACTGCTACCTTGATAAGTCTCAATACATGCTCTCTGTGTTGCCCTTGTATGATCAACAACCATAGAGAAGGAAGACCCAACTTCTTTCAAATTCTCCAATATAAAAAAGAGTGGCAATGCTAATCCTTTGTAAATTCATGCACCATCCATGCTCTGATTTGATATATCATAGGAATATGCCTGGCCTACTCAAGAAATCTAGTTACATACTATGAAACTAATAAGGAACCTAACTGAACACCATCAAACCTAAATTTGGCCTTAGAACTACTTGATTAATTGGGCCTCAACTCTGGCTAGGGTATATAAAAAAAATGCTCTGAATCCCTAATGTTGAATATTAGAAAGCTGAAGCAGTCACAAACTTAACTAAAACCTGGGATAGCCACAAATCCTCTGACTAATGCTGGATGTCTTTGACATTCATCCTTGACTCTATGGTCTGACATATTGCTGAAGCTCTACCCACGTGTGTCAAAGTCCTATTCATATTTATTAATAACCTTAAATCATCCCTCTAGGACAGAATAAAGTCAAAGAATATGCTTGAGTCTCATACAAATATGGACGCACAATAAGGAGTTAAAAATAAAATTTCCTAATAATACCTTGTAGCCTCTCAAAAATAGGTTACAGACATACACCGATCCATAAGACTCTATTAGTCACGTAACAATTGTACCAAAACACTGGCAAACCTAGGCTCTGATACAAATTTGTCTCAGACCAATTTCTCAGTTCATAGTGACACTTACTATAATCCACCGGTAGGTAGGCCAACCCATAGTTTAGATTTGCTGGTAATAGACTACAAAGAGAAATTAATGATGATAGAGGAATAACTATAA
>JAPEIP010000580.1:23857-36895 GCA_026120095.1 Capsicum chinense
TAATAAATGCTTCAGACTTTAGTATTTGAGTCAAAACTTGTGTTAGGTTGTTCTATGCCATTATTATAGCATTACCTGCTACGGTCAAAAGAAATGAACATGGGTAATAATATTCTCAGTATAGGAAAGTACAAGAATATGCCTAATCTTTGAAAGGAACAATGTTTACTCATGGATAACTTTATGTGATCATATTTTCTCGGTCACATATGACATGTTGGTGACAAATAAAAAGATGTTGATATTCTTAGTTTATGCTAATAAAGGGAAAATAGCAAATGAAATTAAATGTAATGTATAAAAAAGTTTTAATTTGAGAATAATTATTACGTGTTATTATTCATCTATTGAAAATTTGAAAGCGGGTGAATAACTTGAGTTCTAAGATGTAATGTTAATGATTTTACTCATCTGTTACTTTCATTCATTATAATTATGTAATGTATAAATTAATCATGTATAAAATTGTATGTTTAGGTTTTTTATGTTATACTAGTCTATGGGAATGTGTGTTTCAAGTTTATCCCTTATCATTATTATAAAATTTTATATATTTTTAAAAGTATAGTTATAAAATAGAAAATACAGTGGATAGAGAGATTCTTTTTTATAGACCATTAATCGATAACAACAACTACAAACCTCGTATAGTCCCCTATCCCTTGTCATTATTATAAAATTTATCTGTTAGAAAGTAGGGTCATAAAATAGGAAATATTATTGTTTGTGGATAGAGAGACTGATTTTGATTAACCATTGATCAATAATAACAACTACAAACCTAGTATAGTTCTCAAAATGGTGTCTAAAAATGCTACGTAAATCTTACTCCTACCTTGAGGAGGTAGAGGTTGTTTCTGTAAGATCCTTGACTCGAGTAACAAATATAAGAGGACATACAAAATTATACATAAAACATAACATAAAATTCAAAAGAGGAGCAATAACCATCAACTATTGTTGGGTTAAAAATTGGGAGGGCGTCATGCGAAAGCTAATAGTTTGAAAATCATTCAGTTAATGATTCAGATGACAAAAAAAACTATTCTAAAAAGCATATTATTGATGTGGTTTGGTAAGCTGGCATATGTATTAAGAAAACTAATATCAAAAAGCATAAAAACTATTTGAGAGAAAATCATCCCATAAATAATACTCTTTAAAGACTACATTGTGGACGTTATGTGTTATGGTAGAAAATCAAGTACATTAGGAAATTCTAAAAAAATCCTAACAAATCTCCCCTTGGCCTGAATTTTTTGGAAAATCAATCTTGATCTTCTTCTTCACATAATTTTGATATATCACTATTGCTTCTCATGATTAAAAGTGATACGGGTTAAACATTTGAGCCCTATACATTAAAAATAAAAGCATAAGTTACATAATTAGAGCCCTGTTTTATAAGTGAACAACGTTTAAAGTGTAGTCTTGTGCATTGAAAGTTAGCACAAATTAAAAGTGAAGCTTATATGTTAAAAGTATATATGCATAAGTTGAAAGGATCCCAAGCATAAACGTTAGCAAGGTTGAAAGTTGGAATCCATGTGTTAAAGCAAATATAAGATGAAAATTGATTTTGATTTTAAAGAAGGATTAGCGGCAGAATTGTTAAAAATTTATTTGAAACTTTATCTCCACATATGGTATCTTGATATTTTCTTGACAAAAAAATAACATTCATTATCGTTAAGTTGGCTGCAACTTTTATCTTATTTTATCCTCAGTTATTAGGCCATTGAACCATAAGTTCTAATACCACTTATTGGGTTCGAAATTGGTAGGGCATCATGCGGAAGCTAATAATTTGTAAATCATGGAGGTGTTAATTCAGATAACAAAAAAACTATTCTAAAAAGTATATTATTAATATGATTTGGCCAATTGGCCTACATATTAAGAAAACTAATGTCACAAAGCATAGAAACTATTTGAGAAAAAATCTTCCCCTAAACAAAACTCTTTAAAGACTACATTGTGAATGTTATTGTATTATGGATTGAGAAGAGAGATCTTTTATTTATAGAGGTACAAAATATTTCTCTAAGAAAGAATAAACCTAATAGGGAAGAGATCTTTTCCAACAAGGAAATATCTTTTTCCACCAAGAAAGTAATTCTAATTATGATAGAAAATAAGATAAAGTAGAAAATTCAGTGCAAATCCAAACACAAATGTGATAACTAAATAATATCACCTATGAAATTGTACCAATACAAAGAATTCAGATTGGCAAAACCCCATCTTATATTCTCCTACTTGAATCTTTTAAAAGTTTTCTATATGTTAGTCCGTCCTCACAGTTAATTAGCTAGATCCTATCTGTATTATCCCATCAAGGTATAATCTATTTGAAGTTTTATTATATTACTTTACTGTTCCTAGAAAAAATTATAGTACCATAAAACATACAACATCTCCACCTTATAAATTTCACATTTCTTCATCAATGAATAAATCAAAATTTTTACTAAAAGACTTAAACTAAAATATCAAAAACAAATACATCACAAAAATTAAGATTGAACATATCACTAAATGCATTTAACTTTTTTTTACCTTATTTAGATAGTATTAGCAGCAATATCCAGATGCACTCTTGGCGATTGGCCCACAAGATGGAGAAACTTAAGAAACATTAGCGTGCTGAAATTCAGCGTGCTGCAGAGTCGAGCTCATGTAATATTGACTTCAATATCCTATATATATCAAAGTAATCTTGTGTCACGATCCAAACCAAGGTCTAGCATGATGGGTGTCTCAAGTCCACCGAGGACCGGAGACCATCCCATTTGCCTAGCCGAACAGAACATAATACAGCTAGCAATGGATGAATTTCGAACATATAACAAGATAGAATGAATGTAAGCTCAAAGGAGTCTAAGAATATCAACAACAATACCCAGTCCACATTAATCCACAATGCCTCTATAACAAAACCGGATATAATCTAAGTCAAGACATGCCCTCGATGATACCCAACAAAATTGTATGAATAGTCTATGACACAAGAGAATAGTAAAACTATAAAATAAAGCTCTTCTGGAGAATGAACGCTCACCACTTCAAGCTAACTCCTGACATCCTGAAATCCTATCATTGCACAGAAAAAAGTAGAAGTATCTTTGAAGCCTACATCGCATGGGGATATAGCGTCCATAGACTATTAGCGGGTTGAGTGCTAGCATGTAAAACAGGATAAGGATAGAATAGTGCTAGTCAAAAATTCAATTTCAAACTCAATTTACACGTTCAGATTCATACATACATGTATATATAATAGATGCTGGGGTAGAGAACAAGGTTTAGCATTATAGTAAACCATTAGCCAGGACTATGTAGCTCAACCATCATAAATAAGCACCCACAGGCTATATGGGTTTAGCTCGCTCTATTGAAAGGTTCCCAGTACACGCTAGTCGCATGCACCGGAGGTATCAAGGAAAACCAGGAAATTCCCCGACCCCACATCAATTCAAGATAGAAATATATCATTAGTGTGAACCATGAACAAGGTCATCAAGACCAAACCTCACATCGACTAACATGAGTTTCCATTATAAGTCATCCAAGACCCACACCTTCACGGCCTAGCTAAATAAGCCCCATTAAGCCCAATTTAAATCAAGTTTTACATAAAACATTTATTAACCAAAGAATCAACCATTAAGGCACACCACGGGCATCATCATACTCTTACACTTGCAAGGTTATCTCTATCCATAACAATCACATTAACTTAGGGGAATGCCTAGACCCCCCTTTGCTCATTAAATCAAATCATAGCCAATAAGGCCTTCAAAATTAATATTCATTATTTAACCATTTATGCAATGCAATAATATTGGTGAGTGAGTCAAACCAAGTGGCAATTCCATATTTCAAATCCATTTACACAAGTGGGTTTAGGGAACACAATTATTCAAAACTAATTCCAAGTTCAAAACATCCATTTGGGGGAACACCTCGACCCCCATTCCAATTCCCACACTTAGTTCAAAACATCAATTTAAAAGCATGCACAACTCATAAAAACCATAGGAAAATAATTCAAAGATCAATCATTTCAAAAACCCTCAACCACATCAAAACCCATATTTAAATCCATACAATGAAACTATTCAAAACACATGTTTTTCATAAAATAAGAGTAGCATGCCTGAGATATAAAGATTTACGGAGAGAAATCAATCCTTGGAAGTTCTAGATACCAATTTCTTAAAACTCAAGCTTGTTCTTGACTTAGGAATTTGAGAGAGTTTAGGAGAGTGTTTATGACTGATAAGTATTGAAAATAATACCCCAAGGGTGTTTTATGGTTGTGGGGTCTAAGTAGGAGAAAAGGGAAATGACCAAAATGCCCTTAATAGATAGAATGAAAATTGACCACCCAGTTGTTACGGGTCACATGACGACTCATAACAACTGGCTATGAGTCATCCCTTAGAATCGTAATCTGGACTGTATCATGTGGTATGGACATTGGTCTAACAATAATTCTTCTCAGACTTATGACTCGTATGGTCTAGTTGTCGTCAAGGCAGAAATATTTAGGCACCACACTGGTTAGGCTATGAAAAATACTATTCGACTCGTTGAGTGCCAATCGTGGCCAACATAAAGACTTAGCCAAAACACACTGGTCAGGCTACAATTAGAGTCCCGGTACTCATAGTTATACCCTACGACTCATATGATGAGTCGTAGTCTGGGCAGTGAACTCAAAGGTCAAGAAATTTTCAAGGGCAAAAATTAGATTGTTTTAGTATCCCCCATTAGGATCATTCATCCTCGAATGATGAGTCAGGGCATCTGTTAGAATGATTTAACACAGAACTCAACCACAATTTCCTTTAACAGAGATAGAAAACAAAGATATTAAGGAATACGCACACCTTAAGCACGATTATCCAAAGCAGGAAACAAGAATGGATATTTGGACTTCATGTACTCTTTAGCCTCCCAAGAAGCTTCTTCCACCCTAAATAATATACCTAACCACCCTTAAATATAACCACGCTTCACCATTATTCCTTTAGCTATGAACAAAACACTCCACCATTTCAATCACCTAATTCCCCCATGAGACTGACATACAATGACAAGAGTCTGAGTATAACTGCATATTTATTCCATGTTAAAGCCTAACTCAGATTTAAAGGTGCTAGCATAAGCTATAGGACTATGTATTTTACATCCCTCCAATAACACTACTCCAAGTCATCATTATAACCAAACAACCTCCGATCTTAAATCAAGGAGTACTAATCACATAACACCACGGTTTGTGCATCTATCAATCACATCATTCATGCCCATCTTTTCTACATCCACTCCATGGATTTCCCAACTTTAATCACTATAACAAAGGTTTCACCACAACTCTCTTTCTTAACTATTTTACTTAACAAGAGTTCATATTACTCTTCCACCTCCATATATGGCCCTAGCCCGATAAATCACCCCTAAAATTATCACATCAAGAACATCCACTCCCTTATCTATAGAATTACTACTCTTCCAGAGCCACTACCATATTAGAAAAAGGAGGGTCACTATAGAGCTAGAGTACAAGCATCAAGGATGGGGAGGGTTACTTCTCAATTATGTCTCCTATCAGTCATACTACTTAGAGTCAGACCTATGAAATGAGACACAATACAATAGGCACCAAATACTTCATAGCAACCACCTAGATCATAAATAGAGGATCGTTCCGGCATAAGCATAACAAAGCATGAGTTCCACAGACTGGCACAGTGAAAAACACGAGTGCAGATATCAAAGGTCATATAACATGAAGCTGAGACTTATATATATATTCAAGAAATAAGATAAGGACTTCTACTTAAAACTATTGCCTCTCTATTGAGAATAGTCGCAAGCTTGCATATACAACATCACTTTGGGCTAAGACGTGACATAAATGAACTGGTAGCAAGTAAAACTTATAGTTCCTTAGAGCCAAGCATAAAGTGAGACATGAGTTTATGGATTCATAAGCGTCATAACATAGAGCTTAAATAGTTGGAAGCTTGGATTTTTAAGAACCGTTATCGCTTCTAGGTCAGGGGTTGAAGCATGGACATACGTGGCATAGAGTACGTGGACCTTGGGCATAGGCACTATAGAATACGTATGACATTATTAGAGTGCCCTCTTAATCAAAATAGGAGGGAATCGCTAGAATGGGAGTAGATTTTTCACGACCCTTCCCTAAAACTCACCATCATAAGAAAATTTAAGATCAGCCTTAGTTCAACATCCTATCCTTACGGATATACCCTCTCACTGAACCTATAAACACAACACTCAGATCCATGGGGTATCACCGTATACATGAACTAGGTACACTGGGCATTTACCTACTTATAACCTAATCTAATAAGATATTACCTGGGGTCCAACATATTCTTATACACCTAATGCTCTTATTTACCAAATGACTTAACCCCAATTCATCGATCTAACACTAAACTTCTCGTATACATCACAATTACCCACTCAAGTATTTCCTAAGTTGTTAACCTAACCTCTTCCACTCATCCCATCAAGCCTACTAATTTACACCCGTAATTCTCGCATCGCAACACTCAAGCTAACATTCTTTCCTTCACCCCTAATCAATATCTAAAGTTCAAACAGAGGGTCTAGCAACAATGATGCACCACTAACAAAGTATCCTGCATAATATACTAGTCCACTCTATAAAGAGGTCACCCTAAATTCCTTATTCAACTGCCGATAATCTATACATATTCAGAGGGAACCACCTTTCTTACGCACTAAGAGAACAAGAGCACCCCATGGAGAAATACTAGGGAAGATAAAACCCTTATCAAGAAGGTCCTTCAATTCCTTCTTAAGTTTTTTCAACCCAACCGGAGCCATTCTGTAGGGAGGGATAGATAGAATGCCAGGAAGATCATCAGAAAACACTTTAGGAAACTCATTAACTACTGGGACAGATTTAAAAGAAGGGACCTCAAAATTTGAATTTGGAACCCAAACTAAATGATATAGACAACCCTTGGAAATTAATTTTTGGGCTCTAAGATATAAAATAAACCTTTCCTTAGGCACTAGGAAACTCCCTTCCCACTCAATCACAGGTTCATTCAGGAATTGGAAACTTATCCTTTGGGTCCTACAATCAAGAGATGCATAGCGTGAATGGAGACAATCTATCCCAAAATAAGATCAAAATCTAATGTATACAACTCTATCAAATCCACCAATGTCTCCCTACCATAGATATTCCCACAACCCCTATTGACTTTTGTAACCACAATAGAGTCACCCACTATGATAGAAATGGAAAAAGGATCAGGATTACATTCAAGATCAAAACCAAAATAATAGCCACATAAGGTGTTACGAAAGAAATAGTAGACCCCAAATCAGGCAGGCAATGCACATCACATTAGAAAAGTTTTAGCATACCAGTAAAGATATCAAGAGAGGCCTCAAAGTCCTGACAGTTGACAAGAGCATAAAGATGACTCCAGCTAGTGTCGGTACTATGGGTAGCACCCTTTGGTGCAAAAATAAAAGAAGTAGCAACCAGAACATTATTGACCCTAGTGACGGCCCTTGAAGGACACTCCTACCATATGTGACAAAGATGACAACACCTAAAATAGTGATTCCTCCTCTTATCACATTAGCCATAATGTAACTAACCACAAAATCAACAAGGAGGATAGGGTGGGGCTGACTGAGCTCTACTGGCCTAAAATTGGTCTCTTTGTACTTCAAACCTATAGTTGAACCAAAAGCAATGATCACCAGAAGATCGAGGGTAAGGAGCACAAATAGTCTCATGGAACTCCCCCAATTCCTCTCCTTAAGACACAACCTACCATCTCTACTATCTCTCTTACCCTCTTCTGCTCAGAATATTTAAACTTTTTTCTCTGTCTACCCTTCACCTTTACTTGATTTATTCTTCTACTAACTAGATCGAATTAGCATGATAGAGAGGCCACTATCTAGGTTAATATATTAATAGAATAGTGGAACTCAACATTAGAAATATCTTCTTATCGCACATAAGGGTCACCCACTGGAGAAGAATCAGTGGGGACCGGTGGAATTCCATGAGACAGAGTCTGTACCCATAAGTGAGATGAGTTTCATCCACATTGTCCTCAAGTGGGATAGAAGAGTCCTTACGAGAAGCAAATCTTTGAGGAAGCATGATCTGAAATGCGAATAATCATAAATTACAGATTTTTCAAGACCTTAGACTTTATAGCCCAAAAATAGAACAAGGAAAACATTCTTAAATGCCTTATAGCAGCCTCTCCCTTATAATTATGGCATGCTACACACCTATAAAAGAGACTCTACTTGACACAGCTTTATGGACACCTAATGACACTAAACCTAGGGTTTGATACCATTTTGTCATGACTCGAACCAGGGCCAGGCGGTGATGGGCATCTAAAGTCCACTGAGGATCGGAGACCACTCCTTTTGCCTAGTAAATAAGAACATAATACAGCTAGCAGCGGATAAATTTTGAACATATAGCAAGATAGAATGAATGTATACTCAAAGGAGTCTAAGAATATCAACAATAATACCCATTCCATAGTAATCTATAAAGCCTCTACAACAAAACCAAATATAATCTAAGTCGGTACATGCCTCCGATAATAGCCAAAGAAACCATATGAATAGTTTATGACATAAGAGAATAGCAAAACCATGAAATAAAGCTCATCCAGAGAATGAAAGATCACCACTTCAAGCTAACTGCTGACACCCCGAAATCCTATCACTGTGTAGTAAAAGTAGAAGTATCTCCAGTGTCTTCATCACGTGGGGATAGAATCCAGAGATGGTTAGAGGGTTAAGCACTGACATGTAACTCAAGATAAGGATAAAGTAGTGCCAGTCAAAAATTTAATTTCAAACTCAATGTACATGGTCACATTCAAGCATACATGTATATATAATTTAGCTCCCCTCCTGAAAGGGCCCCAGTATATGTTAGCCATACACACCGGAGGTATCAAGAAAGACCAGGAAATGCCTCGATTCCATGTCAATCCAATATACAAATATATCATTAGTATAAACCATGCACACGGTCATCAAGACCAAACCTCACGTCGGTAGACATGAGTTTCCAATAGAAGTCATCCAAGACCCACACCTTTATGGCTTACTTACATAACCCCCATTAAGCCCAATTTAAATCAAATTCATATAAACCATTTATTAATCAAATAATCAACCGTTAAGGCACACCATGGGTATTGTTATACCCTTACACTTACAAGGTTATCTCTATGCCATAATAATCACATTAACTTGGGGCGAGATGCCATAATATTCACATTAAGTTGGGGGAATACCTCGACCCCTCTCTGTTCATTAAATCAAATCATAGCCAACAAGGCCTTTAAAATCCATATTCATTGTTTAACATCGATGCAATGCAATAATATCGGTGAGTGAGTCAAACCAAGTAACAATTCCATAATTCAAAGTCATTTACACAAGTGGGTTAAGGGAACACAACTATTCAAAACCAATTTCAAGTTCAAAATATCTATTTGGGGGAATACCTCGATCCCCATTCAAATTCCCACACCCATGCACCCCATTAGTTCAAAATATCAATTTAAAGCATGCACAACTCATAAAAATCATAGGAAAATAATTCAAGGATCAATCATTCCAAAAACCCTCAACCACATCAAAACCCACATTAAAATCAATACAATTAAACTATTTTAAACATATTCTTTTCATGAAATAGAATTTGGGGAAAGAGTAACATGCCTGAGATATCAAGATTTACGAAGAGAAATCAACCCTTGGAAGTTCTAGATGTTAATTTCTTGAAACCCTAGCTTGTTGTTGCCTTTGAAATTTAAGAGAGTTTGGGAGAGTGTTTATGACAGATAAGTGTTGAAAATAATGCCCCAAGGATGTTTTATGGTTGTGGGATCTAAGTAGGGGAAAAAGAAAAAAAAAACAAAATGCCCTTAATAGATAGACTGAAAATTGACTGCCCAGTCACTACAGGTCACATGCATCTTGTAACGACTGGCTACGAGTCATCCCTTAGAGTTGTAGTCTGGAAAGTATCATGGGGTATGCACACTGGTCTGATTACGAGTCATACCCTACAACTCATACTCAGACCTTACGGCTCATATGGTCTAGTCATTGTTAAGGCAGAAACAATTGGGCACTACACTGGTTAGACTACGAAAAGTACTATACGACTAGTAATGAGTCCTAACGACACGTTGAGTGCCAATGGTGACCAACACAAAGACTTAAACACACTTGTCAGGCTATAATTAGAGTCTTACGACTTGTAGTGACACCCTATAACTCGTATGATGAGTCATAGGTCAAGAAATTTTCAAGGGCCAAAATCCGAGGTGTTTCATCTTGCTATTATGCGTAATCATTGAGTTTAACAGGGGTCAGGTAATATCTAAACCAAGAGGACAATCAAACAAAAGAGAAATGACAAATATAAACATATACTTAAAAAATGTTTGTCATGGCTACATGAAAATTTTAATGACCTAAATGTTGGTTGACCAAAACATAAACATCCTTCTAATATTAAATCAGCTCTTAATATTTATAAATATAAAATTTGGAAAACAATTCTACCTTAAAACCTTTTATGTGCCTAGTTTCGAAACTCACCAAAATTTTATGTAGACGTGTTTCCAAACCTACCAAATTATTATGTTTTTCACTCTTTTATAGGTAAAATATATTTCAATTCTATTGTCTAATTGAAATTAGAATAGGACTATAGAATATTAGGTTTCATTAAACTATAGCAAGATAAATTAGATTTAAACAAAAAATACTCCTTAAACATGTAATTTTTTTTTACACAAATTAAAGAAAAAAATCTTAGCATATATTTTAAAGCCTTACTTTACATAGATTAGAAAAAGTATTTTTTACCATATATTTTTAAATCTTAATCCCATATAGTTTAGGGGACAAGATTATGAAAATAAACAAATAATAAATTAAGAAAAAAGGTGAAAGACATTTTTGTCTGTTACAGAGATAATGAAGGGTAAAAACTCCAAATAACATTTCTAAGGTCTTTTCCACTTTTAATATATTAGAGATTAATATTAATTTACTACTCCCTTCAATTTTAATTTATTTATTTTATTTTAAGTTGACACAAAATTTAAAAAATAAATAAGACTTGCTTTCATTTTCGGTAATGAAATGGAATTTATAGTTCCAAAAAAATTAGTATGAGATTTTAAACATGTCATATGAAAAGTTGAAATAAGAAATAAACTATAAACGCGAAGAGTCATCTTTTGTACGTATACTGCAAAAAAAGTAAGACAAACATAATTAAACTAATAGTGTATTTGTTTTTTGTCCAGTGTAAATTAATCAAATATAAAGATTTGCATTGGAAAAATTTTGACAGGATAAAACTAAAGTTTAGTTGATCATATCTAAATAACTAGTTTAGCCGCACGTATAACTTTTGATTATTTAAAATTAGATGATTTTATCTATTACGAAGGTTTTTAATGAAGTAAAAAAAGTTCTAAACATATATTTTATTGTAAGAACATATATATTTTACCATCAGAAGTTTTAAGTGGTTAATGAATTTAATATATTGTAGATGTAAATGTGGATTACCATCATTTTATAGATAATTCTGTCTGTATTCTTATCACTAGTCACTTTGCACACGGTTGCATACATCATCATACGGTGTACAAGGATAGTTAATTGCCTATCAGTTAGGCCATCTAGATTCCATTCATATATATCGAAACCACTATAAGACGTATTAGTCTAATTCCAGTCTCTTTCCTCTATCAGAACATCTTAAGGAGTAGGTCTCGGATAGTAATATGTTTCCATACGGGGTGAATCAGCATACCTGGGATTTTTACCTGGTTGTTTTCTTATCATTCCTCTAAGTTTAGTAAGCTCTAATTTGGTATGATTTTTCAAATCAGGAGTAGATTGTCTTTGATCAACAAAATTATTTGATAAATTAATAGGATCAACACTTAATCCAAAAAGCTTTTTATTAAGAAGCTCTTTCAAATATTTTAAAGGCGAACTAATTTGAAATTCCTAAATATCAGGAGGCCTTTGAATACTAGTATTAGTTGTTAAATCTTCTGACTAATTTCCTGAAAAGGAGGCAATATCAACCGATTTTGAACTAGTACTCAGATCTTTAATCAAATTAGTCAATTCATTAAGTTTTTTACCAAGAGAACCGATATATTCACCTAAAACTTTTAACATACAAGATCAAATAAATATTTTGAGAAATTAGATTATTAATTTCGGTGAAGCTTACCTTCGCAGCTTCATTATCAATGAATTTCTGCAAAGTAAAAAAAAATGATACCTGTATTATTAGGTAAAATGAAAAGTGCCTATGGTGGATAAATAGCTTTAACAATATTACCACGAGCATCTTTGTAAGATTGTTCTAAAACCTTTATGTATAAAGGAAAATAAGTTGTCACACCTCAAACTCTATTGGGGCAAACAGACACTCGTAGCCGTAAAGGCCTTCCAAAAACTTGTACTTCCCATGCATGTAACTATAACAACTAAAGGTTTTGACAAATATGATATTATACAATACTTGGCCGTTTGGGCCACCACATATAAAGACAAAATATTAAGAATGGCTTAAACACCCTATTTATTGAATCCATAAAAGTTGCGGGTGCATTTTTTAGCCTAAATGACATGACTAGAAACTCATAATGACCTACCATGTTCGGAGAGCTGTCTTGGATATATCCTTCTCTTTGACCCTCACTTGGTGGTAACCTGACCTCAAATCAATCTTTGAGAAGCACTTGGCGCCTTGTAACTGATCAAATAAATCATCAATTCTTGGGAGGGTGATACGGTTATGACTACCCCTACGTGTACACGGCCTTTCACACGAAGCCAAGCGCGGGAGTTACAAACACTCCAAGCCTTGTTCATGCAAATGGCCGTGTGTGAGTTGTTGGCCGAACCAACCAAGGGTCT
>JAPEIP010000581.1:0-21072 GCA_026120095.1 Capsicum chinense
GAGACCCTTGGTTGGTTCGGCCAACAACTCACACACGGCCATTTGCATGAACAAGGCTTGGAGTGTTTGTAACTCCCGCGCTTGGCTTCGTGTGAAAGGCCGTGTACACGTAGGGGTAGTCATAACCGTATCAAAAACCATGTAATAGTAAAACCATGAAAAGATTCATATAAACCAAGTCTTTAAGTAAAATTAAAAATGAGGGAAGAGAACATGTCTTATACATGAAGATTCACGGAAGCAATCTTGACCTTTAAGCCCTTTGAAGAACACATAAAGAAACCCTAGCCTCCAATCTTCAAGAGAGTGTTTGATAGAGTATTTGATGTGTTTTAATCCTTTAATAGGTGTTATGGAAGACCATAAAGGGTTATATTGCGTGAGAAAATAAGTTTCTAGGAGTCAGAAATGTCCAAACTACCCTTGACTTTAAATTAAAATAAGCCACATCCAGGGGTACGACTCCCCTTACCATTTGTATCCTAGGGTACGAGTTTACCCCAGATTATATCCAAACCTTGCCATGACCTTACCTATTAGTTTCTATATGATTCACACCCACCTAACCCGTACCTAAGGGTATGAGTGACACCCACAATCGTATCCACCACTCATATATTGGATAGATTCCATATGACAATTCAAACATGCACCATACAACTTACCTTGCACCACTCATATGTTCCTATACGGCTCTTACCTAGTTGAGTCATATCTTGGGCTGTAGACATAGCCAACATACTACCTAGGGTACGAGTGAACCTTTACTATAGCCCACAAGTCATATCCAAGGCATGTAAGTGACTCCATTGAGTCGTACCGACTCAAAAAGGTCCAAAGCATAAGAAATTTTGCAATGGTCCTACACCTAGGGTGTTTCAGTCACACCCCAAATATTTGAGCTAATATCAGAACATACTTATAGTACATATATAACAAAATTTGATGATTTGGTAGCATGAGAAGTTTTTATTCATGAATCAAGGCCTTATGTAACGCCTAGATAATAGTTAAGTTGAAACCTTCCTTACTGATTGAATTCTTGCATAGAATCTTTCTAGACTCAACTTTAAATGAGTATAAATCTTAGATTATGAGAACCTTTGAATCTCAATACCCACCAAATGAATGTTCTTTGAGTCATTGTTCCAACACATTTAATTTCATATTTATTCTGTTCCAAAGCTAAAAGATATGTCCATGAAGATTGTCCAGCAGTCACATATTATGACCCTTACAGCTTTATTTGGTTGAAAGGAAGATCGTTGGAGGTGTTTGTCTACATAAAACAACCCCAAAGTCCTGATAGTTGATAAAATACTTCCTAATAATTAAATAAACCAACATTGTTTGTTAAACCAGCGATCATTGTTGGTAATTGTGGTCCAAGGTTGGCTTAGCTTGGACATCCAATGACCAACCAAGGAATGATTATTAGATGGTCTAACATGTTGTCCCTCATATTATCTAATTTAGTCCTACAAGCTATCAAAACCATTCCTCAGCTAATGGTCCAAGTAACGACCATTGGTAGGTCCAACAATCATTGGATGGTTTGTCCGTTACAAGATGTAGAAATTTTTTGTTATAAGTTTAGAGGGGTATTTTAGTTTTTTTCATCATACTTAAAAACTTAAAATACATCATTTTAACTATTTAAGGTTAATTGATATTCCTAATTTTCCCAAATCCCTCAGTCCAAAAACATTCAAGTAACACTTCGTAAAATAGAGGAAAAGATGCATTTTCTCTTTCAAGGAAGAATTAGGGTTCTTAAATTTCAGGCTTCAACCCCAAGGATTTCACCTAGTTTTCTATTCTTAAATATGTGGGATTTCATCAATTGGTTTCCTTTCACCCATTAAGTCCCAAAGATAACTAAATTCCTCAATTTGATTTATTTTACAAACCCTAGGTTTCATGAACATGAATTCCCTTTTATTTAAGTTTCTTATCATAAATGAGCCTTGAATATGTGTGTCCATGAAGTTTAAAATATTTTTGTACATGTAATCCTTGAACCCTTAATATATATATATAATTAATCATTTTGGACTTATTTTAAGAAATTCCCCATTCTATTCATGTTATAGAATTGTCATGAACAATTGCTTTCTTCAGAGATAGCTAGTTATGAACACTCAATGACATTGGATCTTTGGAACGATTAGTTGAATACTCAGTCCTTCATATAAAACCACTTAACTTTTAGTTTCAAACATAAGTATTATTGATATATTTAGTATATTAGTTTATATTTTGTTAGGAGTATTTAACATTAAGCGCATACATGAGTGAAGGTTCACACTTCAGTTATGATGAGACCTTTAGTCGAAGTCCCAAAGTATTAGAACTATGAAACCATCAAAGGTTATAAAGGGTCACCCATTAGATAATGCTTGATACCTTACTCTTTACATATAATAGTTTAGAGGATCCATGAAACACCCTAGGATTTTGACCCTTGCAAATTTTGCTTGGTATTAGGACTTTGTGACTTGATACGACTCAAGGGTACTACTAGTACCCTTGAATATGATTTATGGGGTGTCTTAATGGTTCAATTGTACCCTAGGAAGCATGGTTGGATTAGCTACTTCTCAAGATATGACTCACTAGGGTACAAGTCATATAGAGGCATACGAGTGGTGTACGGAAAGTCATATAATGAATGATTATCTTGGTCTTATGGATTCTTCCCTAGGTACAACTTGTGGATATAATTATAGGTGTCACTCATACCCTTAGTTATGAATTAAAGAGATGGAGTTGTATAGAAACCAGTAGGTAGGGTCTTGGGTATGAGTTTTGATGGTACCCTAGGATATAGATAGTAAGGGAGAGTCGTACCCCTGGACGTGACTTGTTTCAAATTTTAAGTCAAGGTTAGTTTAGACATTTCTTACTCCTAAACCCTCATGTACTCACGATAATATAACCTTTGGTGGCCTTCCATAAGACTTGTTAAAATATTAAAAATACCTCAAATACTATCTCAAACTTACTCTTGAAAATTGAAGGCTAGGGTTTCTTCATGTGTTCTTCAAAGGGCTCAAAGGATGAGATTTCTTTTGTGAATCTTTATGTACAAGGCATGTACTCCTACCTCATTGTTATTTACAACTAAAGGCATATGTATTGTGTTTTAAACATTGATTTATGGATCATACATAGTAGTTTTCGAAATATTTGTTAAGGGTCTTGATGCTTATGGTTTGGTACTAGTTTAAGCTATCTTTTTACATGTTTTTGGTAATGTTTTTCATATGTGGTAATTAGTTTATTATGTTTTAACAAATGAGTCTAGACTAACCCTAATTATGGTAGTTTATGCATTGGTCTTGGTCTTGGTAAAGGTATGCCCTTAACATGTTTGATAAAATGCCTTAAAGAATATTTTTACTCTATTGTTAAACTTCCATTGGGACGCTTGCATGGTTTGGTTTGGTAATGGAACTCTAAATGGTTTTTGATGGTTTTGCATGGTTTAAATAATTTATATGATATAAATTCTTTAAATTCTTGGCATAATCTAAAATGGTTTGGAATTGTTTAAAGGGTAAAGGTTTTGGTAATAATGATTGGTCTATTTTGAAAACCTTGTGGGATACATGAAAATCCCTTAGGTGAATGAATTAATTGAATTGGTCTAAAATATTTTGGAAAGGTAAAAGTCTAAATGGTTATGCTTATGGGGAACATGGAAGTCCCCCAAGTAGTTTAATATGGTAAATGATAGGGCATTTAAAAGTGCCCTTAAACCTATAAATGGTTGGTTATGGATGATACTTGCAAGTCAGGGTTGGTATGATGATACCAATATCACTGTCCTTAATTAATAAATGGATAATGGTTTGGTTAAATGTAAAATGGTTTTAATTAGGAAATAATGGCTAGATACATCTAAGCCGTGGGAGGTGGAGGTCTCGAAGGGACCAAAATGGGAAACTCATATTTGTCGATATGTGGTTGGCCTTGTTGACCATGTGCATGACATCACATTATATTTGGGGATGTACTAGTCATCCCAAGGTTTCCTTCCCTAGTTATGCAGCTACACATATAGGGTCCTTTTTAATAGGGAGAGCTAAACCCATATATCCTTTGGGTGGCTTACGACGACAAATCTAAACAGTCCAAGAAGGAAAAGCTAAATAGCCCAAGTAAGGGTTTTTAAAGGCATACTAAACTCGATTCCTTTTTCCTGGCATGGCTATATATATGTGTAAGAACCCATAAAATTCTCTTGTAGTCTGAGCCTTAGAGCATGTTCAATAAAGTGTTAATCGGGTTTAAAAGGTTGACAAGTGTCTTCCCAAGTAAGAAGTATTTTAAACCATTTATAATTGAATAAGCTTTCCTTCGATACCAAATTTGCCCAAATTTGACAATCGGGCAATGAGTTAGAGCCATTTTAGCAAGACAGTGTGCCACCTGGAACTTTAGCGCATCACGGAGCCAGCCAAAATAGCAATCATCAAAATCCAGTGTGCCTTTGCTATTATGGAGCATCGCACCAAGGCTTAATTTCAGAGTTGTCAATTTCCAGTGTACCAACGTGATTCCACCTTGTCGTGGTGCATTTCAAATTCGCAACCAAGGTGGCAACGTGATTTCCACCGCGTCGCGCCACCAACCAATTTTTGAATTGTCCATTATCCGTGAGCTGGCGCAATTTCACCGTGTCATGCTAGCATGTGAAATCAGGATTTTCAGATTCCATTTTTAATTTCAAAGACCAATTGGTAATTTCCTAAAGCCCCAAACCAGTCTATATAATGGATCTATACCCTAAATGACGAAAATACTTCATTATTCATCAATATTTTTCCCCAAATCCAAGTATTTTCTCACTCAAGAAGTCAAGAACCCTAGCCAAGAAATCAAGAACGAGCCTAAGGATTTCTTCAAGAACCTTCAAGAAAGAGTTTTCTAAGGTATGCAGATGTTGATTATTGGGTTCCTTTTATCCAAAAAGCTTAAAAACCCTTTTCTAAATTTTAAAGATCTTATGTTTATGAGTTTTCATGATTTATGTGAATTGAAATTGGAGTTCATGCTATTATAGATTTTTTAATTCACGTTTTGTTTATGAGGTTTCAAGCTTTGACCCTTGTATGTAATATCATATGATGTTCAGGATAAACCCTCTTTAAGTTGCTTGTTAAGTGATGTGTTCATGTCAATTAAGTGTAGAAATTGTTGAATAAGCAAAGCATGCTCCCCATATGTTTTATAAAAAGCTTATGTGAAAGAATTAGAGCCACTATACTATGTTGACTAGAAATCCCCAATTTTGTGCAAGCCCATGCATCCCAAGTGTTTGTTGAAAGGCGTTAGTAAATGAATTATGAAATGATAGCATGAAATTTCCTAATTATGTGCTGTTCGATACATGCTAACACTTTAATGCACACTGAGTGTTTGATGTAAGACCTTGTTGAATGGAGTATGAGCCAATAGCATCTCCCTATACTATTACAAGCTTATGATTTCTAAACACTTGAAGAGATAATTTAGTGATTGTGATGGTGAATGAATGTCCATGGTCATGATTATTCAAGAATGGTTATATTTTACTTTTATGTTATTGATGTCCTGGGGGTATTTATACCTGACAAATTAGTTGCAGCCTAGAGCCCTTGTCAGTTTCCTCAATAATCTTAGTTAAGCCACGACTCTCAGAACTCAGTGAAACTCTGTACTATCCGACAGATACAGAACTTAAGAAATCTCAAAAATCTTAGTAATCTCAGTATCGCTAGTATTCTAGCCTTAGTTTAGTACTCAGCTAGACCTAGTAGTATTCAAGTATTCAGTTTGGAACTCAGTATCATATAGTCAGATAACGAGATTCAATAGTATTCCATCAGATACAAAACCAAGTAAATTCAGCATAACTCAGTTAGATCATTCGAAAAATATAATTAGTAATAAATTTAGCTCAGTTTAAGTTCAGTTAAGAATCAGTTTAGAGTCTTTCAGTTGGGAGTAGGAGCTAGCACTGAGAAAGTGCAGGGATGACGGCTTTCCTGTTAGAGAGAGTCATTAGGAGCAATCCCTAAATTCTAGAACTGCGTATCTAGTGAAGGATGTAGGAGTCACCAATTAGAAAAGGCTTTTCACCCACTAGATAGGCTTGACTATTATACTAGCTTAGGCTTGACTTCCTGTGAGGGTCACCCGTGAGAGAGGCTTGACCAGAGAGGTCTTTACCTGTGGGACGATATTGACACCCTTCCATCTGGGGTTATAAGTTAGAACCCACCAGTTTAGATTCGGGGCATGTAATTTAAGTGAGCACTCCTACAGTTATAGTTTTAGTATCAATCTTTAGAAAAGAACTCAGAAATCAGGACTATCAGATACAATCATCTATCTCAGTATGGAACTCAAATAGTTCCATTGACTTATGGACCACCCACTAGATAAGCATGGTCCTATATAAAGTTATTGAGTAATCTCATTATTAGATCAAGAGATCATTAGATAGGCTTGATCTTAGTCTCAAATTCAGTTGAGTAATCTTATTATTAGATCCAGAGATCACCCGTTAGATAGGCTTGATCTCAATCTCAATTCATTTGAGTAATCTCATTATCAGATCCAGAGATCACCCGCTAGATAGTCTTGATCTCAGTCTCAAATTTAGTTGAGTAGATCATTATTAGATCCAAAGATCACCCGCTAGATAGGCTTAATCTCAGTCTTAGATTCAATTAAGTAATCTCAATATCAGATCCAAAAATCACCTGTTAGATAGGCTTGATCTTAGTCTCAAATTTAGTTGAGTAATCTCATTATCATATCTAGAGATCACCCGCTAGATAGGCTTGATCTCAGTCTTAAATTTAGTTGAGTAATCTCATTATCAAATCCAGAGATCACCCGCTAGATAGGCTTAATCTCAATCTCAGATTCAGTTGTGTATTCTTATTATCAGATTCAGAGATCTTCTGCTAGATAGGCTTGATCTCAGATATAATCTTTTCTTATCATTGATAGTAGATTCCAAAATTATCCATTAGAGAAGTTTGATCTCTGATGCAGTCAATTGAGAGTAGAAAGATCAAAATTCAGTCATTGATATGAGTAGATTTAGTTAATCAGTTTCAGTATCATCAGTTTTTAAGATCACTCACTAAATAAGATGGATCTCAACTCTAGTACTTAATTATCAGTATCAGATGATTCAGTGTTTAGTATCTCAGGCATAAATAGTGAGTTCAAATGGCAGTAAAGTAGTATTCGAGTTTCAGTATTTTGAGTCACGATGATTTTAGTTATGGTTCATGCATTCATGCATGTGTTCTCTTTCATTACTCTCATGATTATTTAGTTAAGTAATTTTTCATGCATGAGCCCTTGTATTTAGCCTTACCTCATCTTCATACTTGGTACATTCCCGTACTGACACATTTGTGCTATGGTGTTATATTTGACACCATAGGTTCGGAGGCATGAGATCTAGAGTACCCTTAGTAGGTTAGTCTCAGTCAGCAGTAGTAGACATAGCAGTGAGTCCTCTTCAGTCGAGGATGATCTTTATTTTTATTATTATCATATTAGACAGTTTATTTTTAGTAGACGAAGTTAGTTGGGGACATATCCCATCAACTCTACAGTTCAGACAGTTTAGAGGCTTTTCAGACAGATGTATTAGTATTTAGTTTTCAATTTTGAGTATTTTTAGATGTTTTGAACCTTATGGATAGTTTTTGTATTTATTATCTATATTATGCAGTGTTTAGGTACAATATCAGTAGAAGGTTATCTTGTGGTCCTTTGGGGTCATGAGCACCAAGTGACGTTCTGATTCTAAGAAATTGGGTCATTACAATATGTATGGTTTTATGCATTATAGACGGTTTTACTTAGCTTTGTAAATGTCATTCTTTAATCCTCATCCTTAGTACATGCTAGTGGTCACCCACTAACCTATCTTTAGGAAGTTATATACCCATGCCATACTGGGACTAACCATTCTACTTCTCCTAATTAGTGATATAACTTTAGGATAGTCAATGTTGAATTTAGTGGTGATCTTCTATTGTTCGAAAGTCATCTATTTCATGTCATGGTTTATTTTTCATGTCTTTGTCTTTCATAGACTATGGTTTTTTGCTATGGTCGGGGGAATGTCCAGACTAGGTACTCTTTGGTTGGTCTAAAGGCTTTGTATGGAAAACTTAGGACTTGGATATGGTATGGACTGTTTATGTCATATATATACATATATTTTGATCATTAGCATATTTTTTACATATGGTTTCCACATTAGTTTGGTTGGATATTGGGTGGTTTGACTTGGTTGGGTTGGTCTTAGTTTTAGACCTATCATAAAGTCTCCACATATTTGGATACGCTATCTTGTTATTTGTTCTGACTTCAACTAACTCAAATACGTATTTGGAGATTGGGTTAGGTAGCGAGGGGCAGTTCTTAATCTTGGTTGGTCTTGGGATTGTATATTATGATAAGGCTATGGTTTGGGTCGTGTCAAGTTGGTATCAGAGCTTGAAGTTTTGTTGTCATGGGGTGTCCACAAAGCTGTGAAAAGTAGAGTCTTGCTTATAGGTGTGTCGTGCAGCACACTTATTATTAGAAAGGTACAAGGCATTTAGGATGTTTCACTTTCTTGGTTATTCTAATTTTAGGCTATGTAGTCTAAGGTACTTAACTCTTCTTTGAATCTTCCTTGGTTCATTCTTTAGATCATATCCTCTCAGTGATCTAAAGTTCATAGAAATTCTCCTGTTCTACTAAAAAATAACATACATGGCTCTAGTCTAACTCATGGGGCATAGACCTGGTTAGGGGTCGCAGCTTCTCATTTTCCCAGTGGATCCCATCCTCATCATTATATTTTCTTTATGGATTTTATGGTTCGTCTTACTGTGGTTATTATGAGGGAGAAAGGAATTAATATTTTAGTTGTGGTCAGTTAGGTCTCTGTGATGGGGATGTCCTATAATGGTTGTCGCTTGGACAAATAAAGTATTAGCTACTACCTCTGTCTCCGGTAGTGGCCAGGATTGTCTTAAAGTTCTTACTATTCCTCAGGAGTTTGAGACATCTTTCAATGTCGACACTGGTATGTTGAGACTTCTTTCTTTGTGGTGTGTATGGTTTACTTGGTTTGGGGTCCTCTATCTTTTGTGGACCCATTTATGGTTTTGTATTTTTGATGTGGTCCCAAGGTTATTTTGGATTTTTTTTCTTTTGTTTCTGCCCCGGTAGGTTACTCTTTGATTGTCAAAAAAGTCTATAAGGGTGTGTGGCATCTATTTGTAATAAAAGATTCATGGTGGATTTGATTGACTCGAATATGGTGGATTTTAATGTCATTCGGAGGATGGATTGGTTGCACTCATGTTTTTCATTAATTAGATTGTCAGACTTATTAGGCTCCTTGGTGAGTCAGTTTTGGAATGGGATAATGGTTTCATTCCCAAGCTAATAAGGGAAAGGTTATATTATATCATAGAACATAAAGGTTGATCTCCAATAGGTGTCTTTATTATTTGGTATAGGTTAAAGATTCTAACTCGGAAGGCCTTTCTTTGGTTTGGTTTTGGTGGTGGATGAATTTCCTGGGGTAGTTTTTTTATTACCCTCATTGTGTCTGCTAATGGGGTGGTTGGTTTGGGGTTGGTATTGTTTTAGATATTTTTCCAAATTTCTATTCTTACTTTATAGAGTAGTTCTGGTAGAGTTAAGGGATCTTAAGGAGAAATTATAGGATATCTTAGATGAAGTTCTTATCAGTTTTAATGTTCCACTATGGAGTGTTTTGTTCTTGCATGAATAAGAGAAATGGTTTCCCTTGATAAAGAGTAGTTTGTTTGTTAGTGGATAAGGAATTTAGGGTATCCTTCTAGTTGGGAAGTACCTTATGTGTATATTTCATTTTATATGGGGTACTTTGCTAGTAGTACATGGTGGTTGGTAGATCCTAGGCTTGAATCAAGATGCTTGATTTTGATAAAAAAAATGGAGTATAACAAGCTCAAAAATAATAATACAGGAGTTGTAGAGGTAAACTGGTAGATTGGATGAGTTTGATGATTTGGGAAATACAATAGTAGGAGAGTTGTACTATATAGGTCGAGAGTTCAGGTTGAATGGAGGGACTGGGATCTAGCCATTCGATAGGTTGGATCATGGATCTTGCATGTATCATTGTCCCTATACTTGTACTTTATTGTTGGCATGAAATTGATTACTAAATTCATTGTTTTAAAATTGAGTTTTGGTACAATTAAGGTCTTTGACATGATTACTCATATAATTGATTTTCCAAGGATTATGATGCATTTATTCATGCTTTACAAATGTTTATGAATGAACATTGTGGGGTGCATGGGAATGTTAAATGGATTTTGGGGTACTATGGATTCCCCAATTACTTGATTTTTGTTTTGAAAATTTTATACTCTCAAAATATTTGTGAATTTTCCATTAGATATAATTTTGTCATATGATTTGACTATTCTTGAATCTTTGCATTGCATAGATGGTTAAGGAAACATGGATTAGGTTTCGATTGGATCTAAATGATTTTTGACAGGCCTTGATGGCCATGGCTTGATTTTAAATGGTTTAGATTTAAATTGGAAACCTTGGAGTCAATTTGGTGTAATGGTTGTTGCATATATCGGGCTCTAGGTAGAATTGGATGAATAAGGTTTTGTGTATTGGAAAACCAAGTATCCTTGGTGTACATCTTCGGTGATACATATTAGGGTAGAGTATTGTGTTTGTAGGTGCAATAGAATTAAGGTTGGTGGTTAATATAGAATTCTCTTATAGTGGTGGACTTCAAGGAAAATTCAGGTCGAATATTCTAGGGATACTCTTCCATCTCAGTTGAGAGAGTACTCTACTAGAGTTGGATGCATTCTTGTAGTACTTATCCCTAGGGTACGTATTTGGTGTTTTCCTTGTTCCTTAAATATGATTTTTGACTTACATTACATTACTTACGGTGTAGGTGGTTGTGTTCCTTTAGGTGTCTAATGAAAGGACTCTATTCATGGTATGGTTTGGTCGGGATGATCTTCCATTATGGTCTAGGTTATTTTTGTAAAGTACGTCATTCCTATGGTTTCATGTCTTATTTTGGGGGTCTCCGTCTTGGCTTGGGAGACATGGATAATTCTTGTACTTTGGCTTCTTACATGATTCTTTTTGTGCTAGAATGGCAAGTAACTTGGGGAAGGACGGTGATGTTTTAAAAACAAGGGACGTAGAAGTCCGTAAGGAGGGGACAGTCTTGCGTGACTACTAAAGGTTAAGGTTTGGAAAGTAAGGTAAGGTTGATGTCATGAGAACTGGTTAGGAAAGGAATTGTTGGTGAGAACCCAGAGAGGGTTGTAAAAGGGGCTAGATCTTTTGATGGATATATCATACAATAGGTATATAAGTCGTAGGCTTGAATGTTGTGATTGGTAGATTTACCAATAGTTGTGTTGGGTACTTGAGAGGTTTGGTAAGACATAGTCTTATGAATTATCTTTATGCCATAGTGGTTGCATGGATTTTATACGATAAGGAGGGGTTGGTTATAATGGTTGAATATGGTTTGTCTATGTCCTTTACTCATGGTTCCTATGTTATAATAGTGATTAAAGTGAAGTAGTGTTTTGGGATACAGGTAAGGAGTAAAACCCAGTGGCCTAAGTTAACCCCTTTTTAGCTTAGGGTAGTCTTGAACATGGAAGTAGTTTTCTATAGTTAGACTCAAGCTCCCATAGTGATGTTCCTTGGTAATCTCTAAGTTGAAATAGATTTTCTCCTTAACATAAGTTCCATTCATTCGGTATTTTATGTGTTGGGGTAAAGTGTGGATGGTCCTTGGTTGGTTGGTTCCTTTTGTGGGGCATTCGTATCTCAGATTTCTTGATCCTTAAGGAGGGTCCTAATGATAATCTTGGATCAGTAAGTTTTCTGGTTGCGAGAGAAAGATATGGCATCAGTAAAGGTTCCATGGAGGAACTAAAGGTCCGAGAAATTTATTTGGGATACGGAGGAAGACATGGAGTCCAAGAATCTGCGTTGGTTGTTTATTTTAGAAATCATGCAAAAGGTGTGTGCTCTTCAACGCATCTTTGTTTCCTAACTTGGTTAAAGGTGAGGAATATTTTCTCTTGCATCTCTATTTTCTGGCTTAGTTAGCGGCTAAAATGAAAGTATTGGGGTGTAAATCGTGCTTAGGATATATGATGATCTTCTCATCTTGGTTTATGTCCTTGTCTTCTAATTTAGTTGAGAGAAAATAAGTTATCTCGTGCTTATTCCTACCCTTACCCATCATTCAATGATGTATGATCCTAGTAGGGGAGACTGAAAAACCTTAGAATTTGGACCCTTGCAAATTTTCCTTGGCATTGGGCTTTATGTCTTGATTCGACTCAAATGTACCATTCGTACCCTTAAATACAAATTATGGGGTGTCTTAATTGTAAAAATTTTACTCTAGGCAGCATAGTTGTCTTAGCTACTGCCCAAGATACGACTCAGTAGGGTACGAGTCGTATAGGGGCATACGAGTGGTGTAGGGAAAGTCTTATAGTGCATGATTGTCTTGGTCTTGTAGAGTCTGCCCTAGGTATGACTGGTGGATATGATTGGGGTTTCAATCTTACCTTTAGGTATGAGTTAGGGAGGTGAGGTCTTATAGAAACCAATAGGTTGGGTCTTGGTATGATCTTGGGTACGAGTTGGGGTACCACTCGTACCCTAAGGGAGAGTAGTACCCCTGGATATGACTTGTTTTAAATTTTAAGTCAAGGTTAGTCTAGATATTTCCTACCCCTAAACCCTCATATCCTCATGATCATATAACCTTTGGTCGCCTTTCATAACACTTGTTAAAGGATTAAAATACTTCATATACTCTGTCAAACTTACTCTTGAATATTGGAGGCTAGGTTTCTTCATGTGTTCTTCAAAGGGCTCAAAGGTTGAGATTTCTTTTATGAATCTTCATGTATAAGGAATGTACTCCTTCCCTCATTGTTAGTTCCAACTAAAGGCATATGAATTGTGTTTTAAACATTGATTTGTGGATCATGAATAGTAGTTTTTGAAATATATGTTGATGGTCTTGATGTATATGGTTTGGTATTAGTTTAAACGTTGTTTTTACATATTTTTGGTAATTGTTTGCATATATGGCTATTGGTTGGTTATGGTTCAAAAAATTGGTATAGAGTAACCCTAATTATGGTGGTTTATACATTGGTTTTGGTCTTGGTAAAGGTATGCCCTCAACATGTTTGATAAACTGCCTCAAAGAATGTTTTTACTCTATTGTTGAACTTTCATTAGGACTCCAACATGTATTTCTTAGTAATGGAACTAAAAATGGTTTTTGATGGTTTTGCAAGGTTTAAGTGTTTTAAATGATATAATGCTTAAAAGGCTTGGCATGGTATAAAATAGTTTGGTATGGTTTAAAGGGTAAAGGTTTTGGTGGTCATGGTTGGTCTATTTTGAAAACCTTGTGGGATACGTGGAAATCCCTCAAGTGAATGCATTAATGGAATTGGTCTAAATGTTTTATAAAGGTAAAAAGGTTAAATATTTATTCTTGTGGGGAACATGGAAGTCCCCCCAGTGTTTAATATGGTAAATGTAAGGGCACTTAAAAGTCCACTTAAACCTATAAATGGTTGGCTATGCATGATACTTTCAAGTCAGGGTTAGTATGAGGATACCAATATTAATGGTCTTTGTTAATAAATAGATAATCGTTTGGTTATTTGGAAATTGGTTTTAATATGGTAGTAATGGCAGAAAGTGTAGCTAAGCAGTAGAAGGTGGAGGTCCCAAGGGGACCAAAACTGGAAACTCATATTTTACCGATATAATGTTGGTCTCTATGACATGTGCATGATGTCACAATATATTTGGGGGATGTACTAGTCATACCAAGGGTTTCTTCCCTGGCCGTGCGGCTACACGTACTGGTGCCTTTTCAGTAGGGGAGCTGGACCCATATAGCTCGTGGGCGGTTTATGCAGGGACCGACCATTCTACTTCTCTTGTTAGTGATCGTATTCGGCTATAATTGATGTTGGATTGAAGTAATGAGCTTCCATAGTTTGAAAGGCATCTATTGCATGTCATGGTTTATTTTTTGTGTCTCTTATCATTCATAGACTATGGTTTTTTTGCTATGGTCAGAGGCATGTCCCAACTAGGTACTCTTTGGTTTGTCTAGAGGCTTTGCATGGACAACTTTCGACTTAGGTATGGTATGGATTGTTTATGTCATATATATACTCATATATTTTGATTATTATTTTGGTTTTGACTTATGGTTTCTGTAATGGTTTAGTTAGATATTGTGTGGTTTTACTTGGTTGGGTTAGTCTTGGTTTTAGACCTATCCCAAATTCTCCACATGGTTGGATACGCTATCTTGTTATGTTGAGACTTCAGCCGACTCAAGGTACGCGTTTGGTGGTTGAATTGGGTAGCAAAGGGCGTTTCCCGACCTTGGTTGGGCTTGGGATTGCCTATTACGAAAAGGCCCCAGTTCGGGTCGGGTCAATCCATATCAGCCAATATTTGTACCCTTGGCAAGGTATTGAGCACCCTTACAGCTGGGGTTACAAGTTGGACTCTATTTAGCTCTTATAAGTATGTAATTTAATAATAACTCCCATAGTTTAGACTCAAAGATTGCATGACCTAGCATTCCGTTTGTTCAACATATTATTGTTTAGTTAAATATTTATTACTTGGTTATTGCATCCGATTACATCCTTCAGTTTTACGTACAATTTATCATGCACATATTTATTACTTGGTCATTGGATCAGATTACATCCTTCAGCTTTGTGTTTAATTTATCATGTCATTCTAAGAATTTAAGTTTATACAATGTAGTTACGTATCTCACATTCTTATTACATTTGAATTATAGACTGCATATAGTTTCAGGCGTTCAACATCCAACCCATGGTTAGTACGATCTCATATCACCTCAGTAACAGAATTTGGTGAATTCTCATCTTGTGAGGATTCAATTTATGATTAATTTCTTATTCAGTCTAATAGTTTTTAAACCAATGGAGTTTGCTGGGGGATTTTCTTAGCTACTTATCTTATTTAGAGTCTTTGATAGATAGGTAAACTATGTTTTCAACTTATGATTTTGATATCAGTATTGAGTTATTTTGAAAATTATTTCCGTATAATTTAGATTGTTAGCTTCTACTTAGTGATTTCTAGATTATTTTAATATTCATAGTGTCATGATGTTGGGTTAACTTGTGATTAGTTATGACTCTAAGAACTGTGTTACGACTAGGGGTGGTGATGTTGGGTGTATTTATGCACTCTAGTGTTACTATTCTAGCTTGTTTATTATTGTTTTAAGGATAATTCAAGTGCTTAGTAAGTTAATAAATATATAAATAAGCATATATGTTCAAGTATGTAATTATAATGTTTAGAAGTGTTTTCAAACAAGTTTGGACTTAAAATGATCAATTAAAGTTTAGGCGAGAAAACTAGTTTAAAAAGCTTGAGCTAGGTGTTGTTCTTGTCTATTGCATTGGATTCTAATGTGTTTAATGAGTTCCTTATGGTATGAACATGTAAATATACATGGAACAAATTGTTTGAAGTGTTTAACATTCAATTAAATTGAGCTAAGAGTCTACAATACATTATAACGTAAGGTGGATAAGAATAGTGTTTATATTGAAATTTTAGTTCAACGTTCTTCTCGTTTTATTGTGTTCAACTCTAATCCATGGTGTTTGATGATGTAGGGTGCTTTTTGAATTGATTATGGTGATATATGGATGTTGAACACGCTGAAATTTGGAGATAAAATAACACCAAAATCTTGAAAGGGAAGGCAAAATAACACCACGAGGCATAGAGCACAAAGTTTGACATCGAACACTTTGTCAATGTTTTTGATACAATTTCCAGTAGAATCAGAATATAATCCAACTATTCTTGCCCATTTCAGGGCCTCCTTTCCTTAGAGAAAAAGTTGAAGGACAATTCCAATGAGGTCATGTAGCCAAGCACGCGATGCATGGTCTATTGCAGTGGACTAGTACCCATGTCACCCACTTCATATCGGAGCTCCAAGGCCCCCACAAAAGGCTCTATACTGGTGGTCTAAGGAAGGCTGAGCCTGCTTTGCAGCAGTGGTTTATGCCTTGTGAATCCTGCTCATTTTGGTGGTCCTTTGGCATGAATATCCTACTCCTACATGGCCTAGGTTCGGTCAACTATAAATAGCACACGTTATTCACTTTTTGAAGGGGCAGGGACGTCTTGAACAACAAAAGGATGATGATGCACTTCATCTCTAGGTTTTAGATTATTTATTTAGCTTTCTTTTAGATTATATCATGAATTTAAACTTTTGGATCATGATTATGATGATGAGTGGCTAAGAACCCCCTTTTCGGGGTTAAAGCCAAGAACATATCTACTATTGTTTTGAATTAAATTTGTTTGATTTTCTTATCATTATTGGTTATGTGTTCATTCTTATTTTAATTATTTTAAGGTTTATCACCCTTAGAATACATCTATTGTCAACCTTTTGATCTCGGGAGAGGGAATAGGGAGATAGAACGTGGGAATGAACAAAGTGTGGTTTGTATTCTTTTATAAAAAAAAGGACTTCAAATTAGCATCTAGGACAAGGATGTACTTAGAAGCCTCACTTGATTCATACGTAGGATGATAGTTTAAAGAACTTAATTGGATTAGTATACCCCCTTTCAATAATATAGTTTTAATGTACAACTTATGTAAACGGTTAGAGTTCGGGAGACCCTGATCATGCAATTAACCCTATGAATCAACAACCAAGATAAGCAAGTTAACGAATGAAGTTCAATGATATAGTATGATTGTTTGAAGTTCTTTGACCCTGGGTTTTATTCCATTGATTGTTTCAAGACTTTTATTCTCCGTATTGTTCACTTTTCTTTAGTTACAAATTACAAACACTCTTTTGATTACTCTTGCACCAATTGAATCTAAATTGTGAACTAGAATTGAATCTTTGTTAGATCAAGTCCTTGTGAGATCAATATTCAGCTTTCTTGAAGGCCACTTTACTACTTGATAGGCGACGTACATTTGTGTGTACATTTAGGTGTTTTCAAGTTTTTGGTTAGCATCGTTGTTGGGGACTTGTAATTTGGCAGCTATATTATTTTTTAGTTTTACTTTAAGATCTTTATGGTGTTTTTATGCTTGGTCTTGGTTTTGTATTTGCAGGAAACAGGTTTGTAAAGTAGTAAGCTGGCAAGGGATCAGGACTTACTTAAACCAAGCTTTGAATCTGAGCAACTTTTCCATCAACAAAGGAGAGAGGCAATCCTTCTCTCCCTTATTCCTCAAATCCAAGAACATTAAGAAGATCCTGCTCCAATGGCTGAAGAACAAGCAGCCCGCAGGACAGTCAGAGAAGTGGCAATCCCACTTCCAACCTATTTGACCTCCCCATTTCAGAAACCCATAGCTGGAGGTAATTTTGGGCTTAAACATAATATGGTACAACTTCTGATTAGTAGTGAACAGTTCATAGGGCTTTCACATGAAGATCTATAGATCCACTTGAGAAATTTCCATGAAATCTTAATACATTAATTCCTACAATAGTGAATGCAGATTATGTAAGGATGTCGTTATTTTTCTTTTCACTGTTGGAGGAAGCAAAAAAGTGATTGAATGCAGAGTTAGAAAATTCAATCACATCATGGGACGACATAGATCAAAAATTCCTTATCTGATTTTTCCCATCTACAAGACTGGCAGACTTCACAGTGAGATGGTGTGCTTCAAATAGATGCAAGATGAAAATCTTTCTCATGCTTGGGAGTGCTTTAAGGCACTTCTTCAGGACTGTCCACACCATCAACAATCCAATGAGGTACTAGCTCATACTTTTGTAAAGGCTCTTGATCACAATACAAAAATATTACTAGATTCAACAGTAGGCGGTCAAGCTCTTGAGATGACTTATATCAGAGCTGTAGGGTTTATTGAACCACATAGCTCAAGGAAATTTAGAATGGCATTCAAATTTGAGGAGCGCTACAAAAAAAGTTGCAAGTATATTAGAGGTTGACTAATTCACTGCCATATCTGCTCAGATCTCTGCATTGGAAAATCAAATAAGCAGTCTGAAGTTGGGAGTATCACAGCCTACAGCCATAGTCAATGTAATTTAACAAACTGCAGGTTCGTGTGAAGTTTATGGTAATAGTGACCATTCGCAGCTATGTGTGCTGCAAATTTAGAATTGGTAATGTATATGGGTAATGTTCAAAGGCCTAATTATTGTAACACCTATAACATGAAGTGGCAAACACAGCCACCAATACAGACATGGAATGCCCCAAAGTAGTAGGCTCTACTAAATTAGTCAACTAAAAATATTGAGGAGATGATGAAACAACTTTTAGTCAGTAAAGTGCAAATGGCTGCCGACATGAAAGGTCAACAGGCAGAAATAAAGAATCAGCAAGCGACCATAAAAGTTTAGAGTTGTAGTTGGGGTAGTTACAACACACACTGAATACCAGGCCTCAAGGTGGTTTACCAGTAGTTACCAAAAATCCAAAAAAGTTATGAAAATTATTTTGAGGATTGGTCAAGACCTCAATCAAGAAACTCCAAGGAAAACTAAGGAGGTAGAGGTATATTTAAATCCCCCAAAGGTAACGGAAAATGTGGCTTAAAATTTGAGAAAGTCTGAGTACTTAAAAGAAAAAATTCTTGCAGAAGTGGAGAAGTAGATGCCGCAACTTTCTTTCCCACACAAGCACAGAAAAGCAAAGGTGGATGCATGTTTTAAGATGTTCTTTGACAAGTTCAGAGAGCTTCACATTAACTTACCTTTGTCAGATATTTTGTTGGGTATGACAAAGTATGCTAAGTACTTATAGCATGTGGTTGCAAATAAGGTGAGGTTAAGGGATATGGAGGCGGTAGCACTCACTGAAGAGTGTAGCGTGGTGGTGACATAAAAAATCCCTAAAAACTGAAGAATCCAGGGAAATTTACTCTCTATTCAAATTAGGAGTAGTAAAGTTGTCCATGCACGTAGTAACTTAGGGGCAAGTGTCAACTTGATGCCCCTCTCCTTGTTCAACACTTTGGACTTTAGGAAGCCTAGATTGAGCCCTGTGCTACTTCAATTGGTCAATGGGATCATTTCTCCCCTGAAAGGACTTATTGAGGATGTCCTTATAAAGGTTGGTAAATTTGTTATTCTTTCTAACTTTACTATTTTAGATTTTCAGGCAGATGAACAGGTACTAATCATTTTGGGGCATCCATTCTTAACAACTAGAAGAGCTTTGATTGATGTTAGAGAGATATGCTCACAATGAGGTTAGAGGATAAAGAGGTGATATTTAAAGTTTACAAGGCACTAAATAGACTATCCCACTATAAGGGGTTGTGTATCATTACTATTGTTGAAGGTGATAAGAATGGGGTGGTTATTCTGCTAAAGAACTCTTTGGACTACCTAATTGAGTTGCCTAAGCCAAAACTACCACAACCTAATATTGTGCAAATTGATGAGCCTAAAAAAGCTAAATTTAGAAAAACTAGGTACCCTTGAGAGTTCACACCCAAAAGGGGTAAAAAGAATAAGAAGATGGAGACCAAGTGTGAGAAAGAGAATGACTAAATCATAGTTGGGTCGTGCCACGACACTAAATCAGGCACTACTTGGGAGGAAACCCAAGTTAAGTAGTTAAGTTTTATTTCTAGTTTTTAGTTTTTATTTCACATAGTTTTTGTTTCGTTGAGTCGCCGATTGATGGGAAGTCTGAGTACCAGATACCTTAACTAAGAAGCATGGAAAAGCATGAGTGTGGGGTCCCACGAACCTCTTTTATGTGTAAATATGCTACTAGCTAGGTGTAGAGGCCTCAAGGAAAATTTCTATCTCTACTTTTAATGTATACTTTGGGGACAAAGTAGATTTTTAGTGTAGGGTGGAGAAATTCCCATTTTTAGGGTAAATTTAAAATTTTTAGGTTAGGAATAAGTGAGATAGTCATGTTGGTGTTATAATTGATTGCATGGTACAAGTGTTTTTATGGTAAAAAACATGTTGATTGTGTGAATTGCTACTATTCAGACTCTTAGGCTCATATTTGTGACTCTTGTACTTGTTGGATTAAATTTTTAATTTGTGCTATTGTTTAGTTAAGAGTCTATGATGATCCTATTGAGTTTAGCATGTGCCATATGCATGTAAGCTATTATTTATTCCTTGTTGCATGTGATGTCTAGAACTTGCCTGGTGCGTGTGCAAAGCAAAATAGAGAGTGTACGTTTAGGAGATAATATAGGCATTTGTTTGATAGCCTTGTTTTATACCTTCTTTTGACCTACCCTTAATCATAATCCTATTCAGCCCCATTGAGCCATGAGCTTTTTCTTCGGCAACCTCATGTGTAGCTTAATCCCTTCTTTGATTTACCTTAATTTGATCCAAATCTCCTAAGCACTTTAATGTAAAATTAGTGAGTTAAGGAGTGTGAAATTGAAGAAGGAAAAGTTGAATTTGAAGCCCCCAAGAAAAAATATAATAAGTGTTACAGTTAGGATTTAAGTAATGAAAAGAATAAAAATTTGTTCAAATTGAATAAGTTTTGCATAAAATACTCATACCATATTGTTTGTGAATGAGCTTAATGAGAAGGGGTGTAAACAAAAGAATTGAGTAGATAAAAATGGTGTAGTTTGATTGTAGGAGATTGATTTTAACTGTATACTATATAATGTTGTGTATTAAAGTGCTTAGGGAAGATAGTCACTATTAAGACAAAATAGTTCCTACCTGTCCCTTAGCCTTCATTACAACCTTTAAAGACCTATTTGATCTTAAGCTTCATCATTTTGATATTAGTGGAGTACAACTTCTAAGGGCAAGCCTATGGTTCATTATATGTAACTTATGAATTCCTTGTAAGAGTGAGTGTAACTTGATTCTTGTCCCCATTGTGTTATGAATGGCATTTTTGTGAGTGATTATGGATAACTCTTTTATTGTAAGGG
>JAPEIP010000581.1:21172-37542 GCA_026120095.1 Capsicum chinense
TGATTGTAGGAGATTGATTTTAACTGTATACTATATAATGTTGTGTATTAAAGTGCTTAGGGAAGATAGTCACTATTAAGACAAAATAGTTCCTACCTGTCCCTTAGCCTTCATTACAACCTTTAAAGACCTATTTGATCTTAAGCTTCATCATTTTGATATTAGTGGAGTACAACTTCTAAGGGCAAGCCTATGGTTCATTATATGTAACTTATGAATTCCTTGTAAGAGTGAGTGTAACTTGATTCTTGTCCCCATTGTGTTATGAATGGCATTTTTGTGAGTGATTATGGATAACTCTTTTATTGTAAGGGCACATGTTTGATGAATATGGGTGATTTGTATGATGTCTTTAATTGAGCAATGTGTATGAGTTTCCCAATTTGGTAAGTCAATTCTTGAGGCTAGGATGTTTTGGAGTAGTATTCTGGAGCTTTCAATTTCGTACATGACATGCTTAGCGTAGAAACTTGAAGGTTGTCTGAGACCATGACAGCTAACTTGGGAAAACCATTTAAAACTGAAGGTAATGATAAGACTTGTATGATAAGGCTAAATAGATATAATGACAAGAATAATGCGTATATAAAAGTTGCAAGAAAAATAATAATATTTGGAGTACATAACCTTAAGAACTAACTTATGGGTTCATTATTCCTTGTAATTTATTTCTGTAATCTTTGGGGGTACTATAGCCTATCATGTTCATTGTTTCGTGCATAACATAGATGTATATGTCATTTGGATACTATATGTAGTGATCCTCCAGGTCATTTTCTTATTTTTACTCATTTTTGCTATTTAGAGCTTTCTTGTAGCTGCCGCAAGTCATTTGTTACTTGTGGAACTAAAATTTAGGTTACCAAGCAGTTCATTTATTTTTTGGAGTGAATTCCCTTTGAAGCCTTTGCTGGTTGAAATTGGCAATTGAGTGAAAACTTCAATCAATCAACCTCATATTCAAATCCTAATAGTTCTAACAGCTCTGGAACATCAATTTAAGGCTAGGTTGACCCTTTATTTGGAACTCAAGGATTCTGAACTTATTTAAAGGTATTGGTCGAAAGTTAGGAAAATAACACATGGCTTTAGGACCTACTTTTCATCGAAACAACCTCATATAGGAATTTTGACTATACCATTGAGTCAAGAACATTGAATTTTAAAAGGTAGCATAGTTTGTTTGCATATAGGGATTTCGGTTGAATCTCGAGGGATCAACGAAGACTTTTCCAACCCTCAGCTGGTGTTGGTGTACCTCTTAAGTGCCCTTTGATAATGCTCACCTACACCATTCAAATTGGTCGAGGACGGTCATTGTTAATAGATTAACCTATGTTGAGTCGAATCCATGAGGAGTAAAATTAGATTTTAAGTCCTATGGGTGTTAATAGTTACTAAAAGGATATCCGTAAGGTAAACAAAATAAAATTCATGATTTAAAATAGGGGTTGATTTGGAACAACAATTTCTCAATGTCAACTCAAGTAAACAAATTAAGGCAACATTTGTGATTTAAAATTCAATATGAGAAGGATATGGGGATTATATCTCCCTAAGGGCAAGTTATGCAAGGAAACTTGAAGATTTGATGAAAATTCTAGTTATTAACGATGTGGTAGGCTAGGTGGAAGGTCCTTGAGACTAGTTTGTCAACAAAACCTCAAGAATATCACTCGTTGACCCTTATAAGTACCTAATAAGTGTGTCAACTACAACCACCTAATACCTCAATTAGGCATCCTTAATTCTAGAAAGATGCCCAAGACCTAGCTAAATCTCTACTCACCTTATTTCTAAGATGGAAAAAGATAGAAAACTACATCCATTATTGTCCACTATTGCTTTGTCACCCATATCCCTCTTTTAAAGATGATTTGGGTTCAAAAAATTCACCCACACCCCTCTTTCAAGGATGATGTGAGCTTTGAAGAATTTGGGGTTTCACTCACAAATCCATTTTGGGTATTTAGGGTTTTCAACCACAAACCCCAACCAATAAAAATAAGCAATAGTGAAATCCATCATCAACAAACTAGAATCTACACAAATACATCACAAACCACACATAATTGCATTTTGGATTAACATAATCCCAAGACAAGGAAAGTTTATCTACTCATGAAGTAAAGAGAAAGAAATATACCATAACGTTCATTCAAAGCATCCATCCTTCAATTTCACTAAATTCAAAGTATAAAATTCAAATACAATTGTTGCCCAATTTATGGTTTATAAACATCAAATTCAATTCTTCCCAAAATTATAGAATAGAAAAATAGGAAAGGGTTTGAAACTTTTAAGGGATTAGGGGTCTGTTGTATAAAATTACAAAATTGTCCCTAAGCATATTTTCACGTTTTTATGATTGCTGACGCTTATTCGTGATCGCGGTTGCCGCGAATGTATTCAGAATGATGACCTAACTTGATTGGCCATGATCAGAGTGAGATCATGGTAACTGAACCTTGTCTGTGCAGGGTCTTTCAACTGTGCACTTTTCTTCTCCTTTTGGCTCCTTTTCATCTCAAATCCATATCTTTCTTTCTCATCATTTGTTTGCAGACAAAAAGTTGAATTTAGTGCATTCAAGTAACAAACTTGTCTCATTTATACCTTCAAATTGTAATAGTGTGCACGAATTTTGAATGTAAATGAGTGGTAAATTTACCACCCATTAACACCCCCAACTTAAACCTTTGCTTGTCCTCAAGCAACACTACTTCTCACTCAATGAGACAATGCAAAGTTAAGCCCATTTATACAACCCAATGATCACAATGAACTCAAACTTGATTTCTACCACAAGTGGCTCTTAAAACATGGGCAAAGCTATTCTCACGATACCCCTCATTATGAAATACATTTTCAAAAATTCAAAGGACTTTAAAGAGCAACAATACAACAATTACTAACACTCTAAAAGTGACTCTCTTTTGACCTCAACTTCACTATACTTCTTTTTCCTCGTTATTCAGAAGATGACAATATCACCCACCTCAAGTTGTTCATATGCCTCCTCACAACTAGGATATACCACACATACCAAACTTTTTCAAATATACAACAAGGGATTTAACTACAAAACTCTCTCTCACAAATACTCTCGATGCTAACAAGTACTATGCCATAGTCTTGCGCTTATTTTTAATCATCACTACAATGAATACACTTGGTTGGAGTATTAAGAGATTTTATAGCTTGTAACATAGCTTTGTGGAAGGGTTGGATATAATTTAGGAACAAATTCGTTACACCCTCCTTGAACATCTACATCACTCTATTATATCCATCCAACTTTTTGACCATAGACCACTTCTTTTGTTTTCACACTACACATGCCTATTTTAGCTACCTTAATTTCCCCAACTTTTTGATGGCATCTTTCATTCGCTTATTTGTATGGAAATATTATGCCTCATTCTTGTTTTCATCAATCTCTTTTTTTCTTTTTTCATTTCATAGCTCATAGGAATCCACTTACATTATCATTGCCTAAAGTCAACTCTTTCAAACTTATCATCTCCAACTTAGGAATTTAGCCTCAATTTTCATTTTTCATGTTCAAGGAGGGTAGGGTTCAAGAGAGGGAAAAACTTTGAATGCATCAAGGTTTAGAATATGGTTGCCAAAGAAAGGTTTGAAGGCTCAAATTGGGTGACTAAGGGTACTATCCTAAGCATGGGTAGGATATTTAAGCTCAAGTGGGATGCTATGTTTACAAACTTGATCAAGGATAATTTCACCAACCAAGCATAATAAAAATTAACCTTGAGAGATTAACGGGGCAAGTTCTAGATGGTACAAGTAGGCATGAGATTTAGACCAACATGCTCACTACACTTGGCATGCTAACTCTTCAAAGGTGATCAATTCCCCTTCCCACTAGAGACAAAATAGAGTATATATCAATTTTTACAAGCCAAAATTTTGGAGTCACAAAATGAGAAAAAGTATTGTTACAAGGTTGCTCACGTTCGTGCCTTGATTATTGAAAAAATTTGGGACAGAGAGGGATGTTTACTTTGTATTTGTACCACGTACAATTTTCTATTTATGGCACCAAACCAAGATGATGTGTCACATTTTGGCTTTCATACGGGCAGACTATATGGCTACTCAAACTTTGCTACAGGTATAAGTGCGATCCCAAATAAAAAATGCTACGGGTAATCAGACTTCCTCTACATTTATATCTCGATGCTATGATTACTCAGACTTTCCCTACATCCATGGCTTAAAACCCGATCTCGATGATTTTCTCTTAAGAATGTCGTCACTCAATCAATCGTAGGGAAAGGCTCCTTGGATATCATCACAACCAAAAGAAAGATAAATAAAGAAAACAAACAACTAAGCAATTAATCCATAAAATGTGGGCACCATCAGAGTGCCCAAAAATTACAGCGCAAATTAAAAATAAAAGTCATCCAAAGTCATCTAAAATAACACCAAAATATATATAAATATCAAAATAATATAGAACCAAATGAGAAATAATGAGACATACACTCCCAACTAATAAACTCATAGTTTCCTCACTGTATAAATAATAAAGCACAAAAAAAAGATTAGGGTGCTCCCTCAATCCGTATCAAGCGCTGCTCTCACCCTCAGACTCTGTATAATCTCCTGTATCATTAGAATTAGACAACTCAGCTAGGGCCTCATGATCACTCTAAACTCGGGAAGAAGTTGGCGTCACGGGGTTTTAGGACCTTCCATATTTACCCATTTCTACATCTTGCTAAAGAACTTATCCCTCTTTTTACCCCTTTCTTTATCTTCTCATGAGAGTCTCAGAGCTCTCTATGAGAATCTTTCAATGATGTGCAGGCCCTCTCAAGCCTAGCAATTGTGGCTCCCTGCATCTGCTGATCTGCCACATACTTCTCATAATCAGAATGGTATACATATGGATGGAAGGTGGTGGAGGGCTCTCCCGGCCCCTAAGGTAAACCCAATACAAGATCCCTAAGGTCCCATAAATCAACACCAAACTCATTAAAGGGCTTGGCTGTAGATGGCCTACAAGACTCTGGCTCTTTAAATATCGACTTACCCAAGTCGATCTTCCTCTTCTTTATTTTTCCTGGTGCACCCTCACCCTAAATTTTTAGATGGGGTGCTAGGGCGCACCCAAGTGTCTCCAGGGTACTCCATAACCCCAAATTTCCTTCGCAGCTCAATAATGAATGAAAGGAATAAGAGATGCATACCACCATGAATCTTGAAGAATTTTATGCCTGAGACCAAAAGCTAACCAATATTCAAAGAAATATCATCTAGTATACAAGCAACCATTCGAACCACAAATATGAAACTACTGTCATGTGGGTGCAAGGAGAGACTCGGCTACAGATGATGTTCAACCAAATTTGAGACTCAGTAGTGAAATCATTCATTGATATGTTTCTCTTGGTAGCCACACAAGAAACCTCCTTACCCGGTCACAACCTTTTCTCCATCCAGCTACCCAGCTCATACCTCTTTGTTTCAAAGTTAGACATATCTACATTTGGGAACGTATATAGGTTATTAATTTGCTCCACCCCAAAATGCCCATTCTTTCCTCGAATCCTGATGACTGGGTCGATGACAAATACTATGCTAAGATTAGTGTAGTACACTATTACCAATTGCTAATTTGCCTTGCACGAATCTAAGGCAAAACATTTGCACCCGGTTACTACGAACCTATTAAGAAATGCTAGAAAATTTTTTGGCACTTTCCCTAAGAAAATGCCCTTTTTCGAAAACATCTTTGTTCTCAGAAGATCACCATAGTATAGAGTGTGGCACTCAAGGGCCATGAAATGAACTTGATCAAAGTCTCCCATGATGTAAAATAGAAAAAGATGAGGACAACGCATTAACAATCATCATCAATATTTTTCATTAACAAACTATGTTATGTTGTCCACTAAAGCTAATCGGATGGTTACTAGGTAGGTTTAGATAAGAATTAACAAATTGTGAGCCGCGATCACAATCTCGATGACCACGATTACGGTACCTGAGACCATGTTAGGCCAAATTTTTCAACAGTTCAAAATTTAAATTTAAGGGCCAAATCATGTTCCAAAATAGTAAATTATCACTAAGAACATTGAACAAGGTTCCTAAGCACTCGATCATGCCCTTAGAATGTGAAAATAACTTATTATGCTTCATTTGGGCATTTGGTCAAGCACTTGTTTACACACTATATTTTTCTCAATTTTTTAACACAATGTGGGTACTCAAGATTTACCCACATGTGTGCACACTATTCACCACAATGAACCACCACACAAGATTAAACAAACCAAAATATAGATAAGAAAAGCATAATCTTAGGCCCTACCTAGTTAATGTATTCTAAGGCCTGCTAACAATAATTAAAACACGAATTCAAAGAACTTATAAGAGGAATAATGCAAGATAGAAGAAGAGATACTTTTAGATGGCAAAAATATGCCCAGGAGTAGGTACAATTTGATAGAGAATTTGGCAAGGGAGTGTGAGGGAAATGGCAGTCGGATGGTCATTTAAATTAATCTGATTGTGATCACGATCCTAGGTCCAAGATCATGGACAAGAGGTGACCGCGATCGCGGTAATTGAGGGAATTTCTTCACCTTGGTTTTCCCCTATTCAACTTTTTCTCTATTTTGACACATTTTCCCCTGTTCAGTTCAACATGTAAAAATTTCACACTTTCCCCTTCTCAACTAAATCAGAAACACTCCAAAGAGCAATAAATGCATGGATTAATCATTGACAAAATTAAAATCTATGATGCAAAATTAAAAATAAAGGATATGAGCCATTTTTTGTGGCATTTTTGGATTGCCTCCTACATAGCACCTTAGTTATTGTCGCGACATGACGTCCTTTATCTTTTTCAAGTTGGATCCTCCAGGGACCCACCATTCACTTTCTCATCTTCAACATCTATAACCAATATTACTTGAAGCTCTATGGGTCATTTCTTTATTTTGCATACCCGGAAGGACACTTCACTATCATGAACTCTAAATCTCATTTCTCTATGCTTCAAATCCATAATGGCTCTACCGGTGGAATGAAAAGGTCGACCAAATATAATAGGCACCTCTTGGTGTATTTCATAATCTAGCACCAATAAATCCGCAGGAAGGATGATTCTATCCACTTTCACCAACACGTCAAACAAAACACCAACCTGTTTCTTGATAGACCGATCCACCATAAAAAACCTCAGCAACATTGGAGTAGGGGTACTCAAGCCGATCCTATTTTATATTGCAAATGGAATGAGATTAATAAGAGCACCAATGTCACTAAAGATTTTCAAAATTTATGTGTCCCGATTATGCATGGAATTGTAAATCCCCAGGATCTTTTTTCTTTTCTGCTATTGTGCTACTCATGATAGTACTATATACTCATCGGTGATTTTAGTAGTGTCACCTTCAATAAAATTCTTCTTTGATATTAATTTTTTCATAAGCTTAGCATACCCCAAAATCTCTTGGATAACTTTGAGTAACCATATATTGATAGAGAGATATCTAAGCTTAGCTATGAATTTCTTGAGCTTGTCATTCTCCTTTTTTATCATAAATATTTGGGTAAATAGAGGAGGTATTTGAATGGTGGGCAATACATCACTTTGTGGCTTATAATTCTTGACAACCTCTTTATCAATTTTCACCGGTTCTTATTCATCCCTTCTTCTTGAGATTTTGGAGCTTCTTCTTTTACCTCAACTACAACCTTTTTCATCACATTAATATGATCAATGTTGGGATTTTTTGCACCCACAATTTCTCCCTCAACTTTTCTCAAATAATCCCTGAGGGTTTTCCCACTTATAGTGACTACTGCTTAAATTTGAGCATCATTTTTTGGGTTCACAATAATGTCACTAGGAAGGCTCCCTTTTGGTCTAGCATTTAATTGAGAGGAGATTTGAACTATTTGTGTTTCCAATTTCTTTATAGATGTAGAGTGAGACACACCTATTTTGTTAATTTGGGAAAAGTTTTCTTTCATCTTACAGATTATCTTGTCCATTCCCTCCACTTTTATCAAAATTCTTGCCAAGACATCTTTTATTTTGTATTTGTCAGGGTCAAAGAGTTTACTTCTTTTCTCCTCACCTAGTCATGAGGAGGCACGTATTGATTATACTCTCGTTCTTTGTCCCCCCAACATGGTCATGATTATGATCCATCCAACCTTGCCTTAGATATGTGGGGCAGGAACTGTAAATACTTTGGACTACCCCGTAGTTGTCATACTGTGCTTATGACCCCGAAGGACTATAAGCTAACCCTTGAATGATATATTCTATGAGAACTGAAAAATAATACTATAATTAATGCAAAAAATAGGCTAAAATACCATAAGGTTCAAAACATCTAAAATACTAATGAAATATAACATCTGTAAAACAAAATACTATCTAAAAATCTAGTCTAAAAAGCCTCTAATTGAATCTGTCTGAAAGTTACTTGATGGGACAATCCCCAAACTAACTCCATCTACTGAACTACTACATCTATTGAAAATATGAAATAATAAAATATCCTTGAATGATAAGGGCTCACTTCTAAATCTACCACTGCTGGCTGAATCTAAATCTGCAATATGTGGTCGGGAACTTGAGTGTTGAACCTATGATATGAAACATCATAGCATAAAAAAGTATCCATCAGTACATGGGAATGTAGTGTATGCTAAATAAGGTAAGTCTAAATGCAAGGGTTCAAATACATGAACAGTAATTGACTGAATGATATAGAATAACTGAATATGAGTACGCAGATAACTGAAACTATTTTAAATACTAAGTATGCAATACTGTGCAAATATGTATACTGTAACTGAGCTTTTCTGAAGCTAAGTACTGAATTTTATTACTGGGTAACTGATAATTTGAAGTTACTGATAACTGTATTACTGAGACTGAGTGACTGTGTCTGACAGTCCTGATTCTATAGAACTGAATTGAATTCTAGACTGAAGACTGAAATTGAAATTGTACGAGGTAATCATCTAACCGACATGGCCCTCTCTGAACTGATTGGGGTCTAACCTATAACCCCAGCTGGAAGGGTGCTAATACCATGCCACATGTACTAATACTAGAAAACCAAGATGCCAAGCCTAACTGATGGGTGACACTTGGGCGGAGCCAAGCCTAATCTGACGAGTGACCCCTGGGAGGTAGTCAAGCCTAGTCTGATGGGTGACTCCTTATCCTATGCTAGCTACAGAGCTCTGGAGTACAGGGACTACTGTTAACGACTCTACCTATCTGACGTGGAAGCCATCATCTCTGTACTCACTCAGTGCTAAATCCTTTTCCCAACTGAATAGACACTGAACTATTATACTGTACTGGACTGATATTGAGTATACTAAGTTTTCTTGAGTTCTATGGCTAACTGATTTCTGTAATAGATTGAGAGCACTACGAATTGTGACATGACTAAGATTCTGTGACTGACATTGGCTCTAGGTAAACAGTTAAATCATCGGGCATTAAATACCCCCAGGACTCGATAGTATAAATAGAAGGCATCATATTATCTTGCAAAGCATAACAATATACATATGCTCATATATCATCTATAGAGACATTTTATCAAACACTTGTAGGGCATAAGCTTGTTCATATACTAACATGTCATGATTTCATCACTTTATTCACATGGACATTCTATCAAACACTTGGGGAATATAACTTCATGCACATAATCATAGATAACATATAAACATGGCAACTATAATGTCCAACTTACAATTCCATGGGTTTAGCATGCGATTCATATAATTCCTTATAAAATACTAATCTAATTTAATGAATCATATAATAATCATGGATTAAAACCCCATTAACATCATAGACACATTAATCACTTTGTAAATTCAAGATTTTATCAAGATAATCATATATTAATCACACATGCTATTCAATTTCATGAAACTTGCACTTAAATCATGGATTGAAACCCAACTAATATCATGAACATGAATTCAATCTAATTCAAATATGGAAGTCATAAATCTGAGATCTTGTATATTTAAAAAGGGAATCTTGGACTCTATGGGTGAAAGAAACCCATAGATGAACACCTAAATTACATGATAAGAAGAGTTCTTGAAGGTTCTTGGAGAGATTCTTGAGGATTGACCTTGATTCTTGAATAGGTTTTTTGCCTCCTGAGAGAGAAGGATTTAATTTGGGCAAAAACTGAATGAATAATGGTGTAACTAGGTTTATTAGGGTTGAATTTTGTGTTAAAGGTTACTAGGGATATGGAAAAATACTCAAATACCCCTGGAATAATTTAAAAACTCAAAATTTAAAACTAGAAATTAACTGAAAAATCTCGATTTGAGCCCTTGATGTGATGCGGTGCTATCGTGTTGTGTCACTAGAAAGTGGACAACTAGGAAGTGGACAATCAATGCGATGCGGTGGAATCACATTACTCACATTAGATGTCACCTGGAAGTTCACCGCAATGCGGTGGGATTGCATAGTGTACTAGAAACTGACAAATGTAAAAATAAGTTGTGGTACGATGCACCGGTCTCGTGGCACCTCACTGGAGACTGACAATTTCTATTTTGACATGCTCCACAACACGCTACTGACCTGAATGATGGTTTTTAAAGACTGAAACTTAAAATTGCCATAAGTTCTCACCCTGTAATCGAATTTAGAAAATTTTTATATCATTGGAAAGCTAATTGAATTTCCTATGCAATGGTAGGCTCTACACTAAAAAATAATGAGTGTTTCAAAAATTTTATATAAAAATCTCATGCACTGGGACTTAGATTATGTTAGGGAAATATGAGGTGTTACAATATCTCCTCCTTGGGAGCCAATGATACTTACAGAGTACATGTGGACTGTACTCACTTCTATGATACCTTTATTATTTATATTTAGGTTTGGATGCACCCCACATTGCTTGACTCCGACTATTATTCGATCTTTCAAGGTATTGGATGATGTTCAAGCATTTAGATGTCTTCTTCTATATTTCTCTATTATTATACTTTGTCTTTACTAGTTATCAAAGATAGAGTTTTATCTATTGCATTTCTTATATATTTCTTTAGAGATTGGTAGAGGTTGCTTGTTGGTTGTAGACCTATTGATTTTCCTAAAATAACTTTGGATCAATTTGTTGACGTATTTTTAAAAGGATTTATGCCTTAAAGATCAAGGTATCGAATGCAAGATAAGTGTGATTCTTGGAGAAAGTCTCCATTACAGTAGTTGAGTATGAGGCACACTTCCATGCCTTGTCCAAATATTCATATGCCAGTATTTCTACTGAATCTAAGTAGATTTAGAAGTTTTTAAAGATGTTGGATGTCTCTTTTCGGTTAGATACCTCTCAGATGGTCATATTTTTAGCATCCTTTTGGAGTATGGTGAATTATACTAAGATGACCGAGATTATTCTGTGAGCATCAAATGGAGACACCAAGGAGGTGTATCATTTTGGAAATTTCATAGGTAAGAATCCTTGTGGTAGATATTTTAGAGGTTCTCATGAATATTAGGGTAGGCTAGTGTAGGTGGACTGACAAAGTTTAGGTGGTAGAACTTCTAATTTAGTAGTTTAGGGTGGCCATTTGGGTCTAGTGGTATCTTCTCCTATTGAGGTAGGCTATAGAGCTTGTTCACTGTGTCATGATGCTAGACATTTGACCAAGGACTGTCCCCACTGTGTGATTAAAGCTACTTATATTTTGGCTGTGAGAGGTAGGTGTACTACTAGAAGTATGAGAGGTAGAGATAGTGGAGTACGTATTGGTGGTCATGGGGTTACTCAGCCAGTCGGTGGTCATGGTTAGTACTCTATACAAGCTAGATGCGAGGTGGAGGCTTTTGATATTGTGATCACAAGCATTGTCCCTATTTGTTTTGGATTTGCATCTATGTTATTTGATGCCGGATCAAATTTTCTCCTATGTGTCTTCATATTTTTCTTTGAGCTTTGACTATATAGGTGAGCCTCTTGCCATGCCTATTTCTGTATATATTCCCATAGGAGATTCTTTAGCAGTGGATTAGCTGTACGTATCTTTTGTTGTGAATTTCTCTGTTTGTCCGACTTATCTATATTTACTTTTGTTAGATATTATTGATTTCGATGTTATCTTGGTTATTGAATTATTGTCTCCTTATTGTGTCGACCTAGATTATTTTTCAAAGATAGTGATATTAGCTTCATCGTGTATTCCAAGGATAACTTTGAAGGATGCACTTCATTTGGGCCTTAAGAGGGTTATATCTTATGTTCAGGCTCATAGATTGGTTGATAGGGGATTGTTTTTTTAGGCTTATATTTATGATACTAGTGTTGTTTTGCCTCCTTCTTTGGATTTTGTTTGCATTGTTCATGAGTTTATGGATGTGTTTTATAGATTTGCCTGCTATGCCTCGAGAATGTAATATTGAATTTGCAATTATTGTTGAGTCGTGCACCAATCTAATTTTTGTTCCTCCTTATAGGATGGTCCAAGCCAAGTTGAAAGAGTTAAAGAATTAATTGCATGCGTTGTTGGATAAGGGATTTATCCAACCTAGTCTATCACATTGGGGTACACTTGTCTTGTTTTAAAAAAAAAGGATGGGTGTATGCCTATGTGTATTGATTATTAGAAATTGAACAAGGCGATGGTTAAGAATAAGTATCCTCTTTCCCATATTGATGATTTATTTGATCAACTTTAGGGTAGTACTGTGTTTTCAAAGATTGATTTGAGGTCTGTCTGTCACCAGATGTGGATTAGAATTTTACATATTTTGAGGACACTTTTTTGGAATCAATATGGTCATTATGAGTTCTTGGTCATGTCCTTTGGGGTTCCAAGTGGCCCAAACAAATTATGGAGTTAATAAACCTGGTTTTCGACCTTATCTCAAATCTTTTATCATTGTATTTATAATGATATCTTTTTTTATTCCAAAAAGTAAGGCTAATCATGAGGATTATTTATGGATTGTGCTTCAGAGATTGAAGGACGAGAGGTTTTATGCCAAGTTCTCCAAATATGAGTTTTGGTTAGAGTTTGTTCCTTTCATTAGTCATAGAGTGACTAAGGTAGGTATTATGGTTAGTACAGGAAATGTTGCAGCAATTTGTGATTGGGCTAGACCCATATCTCCCGTCGAGATTTAAAGTTTTAACGGCTTGGTGGGTTATTATCAGTATTTTGCTGAGGGTTTTCCATCCATTGCAGCTCCACTGACTAAGTTGACTTAGAACAAGAGTTTTTTCCATTGGTACGATGCTTGTGAGGGAAGCTTTCAAAAGTTCAAGGATTTGTTCATATCAATCCTATCTTGACTTTGCCAAAGGAGGGCATGGGTTTTATTGTCTATTATAAGGCTTTAGGTGTTTGATTTAGGTGCTATATTGATGCAGAAGGGCAAAGTGATTTCCTATGCATCTCATTAGTTAAAGCATATTTAGAGAAATTACCCTACCCATGATTTGAGTTATGCACAGTTGTTTTAGATTTTATGTTTTGGAGGCACTACATGTATGGAGTCCATTGTGAGATTTTTTGGGATCATCGTATACTTTGGTACTTCTTCACCGAACGAGATCATAATATGAAGAAATGTTGTTGTCTTGAGTTACATAAAGATTATGGCTTGACAATTCTATATCATTTGATTAATGCTAATGCGGTTGCGGATTCCTTGAGCCAAAACTCGACTTGCATTAGAACCATGGTGCATCTTTTGACCCAGTAGAGGCCTTTGGACTTAGAGGTTCATTCTTTAGCTAACCAGATAGTTAGGCTTGATATTTTGATACGTCGGTGTGTTTTGGAATTTAAGGATACTAAGTCTTCTTTAAGGATACTAAGTCTTCTTTATTTCATATTTTTGAAAGACTTTTCACGTTGAGTTGGGTACTGGGGTCGAGATTAGCATAGGATTTTAACCCCAGACTAATGGTTAGTCTAAGCAGACTATCCAAGTTTTAGAGGATATGCTCCAACTATGTGTGATGCCTCTCTACTTCTTCAGAAGTAGAGATATGGATTGTGTACATTTCACCCTACCCAGACCTGTGTGGGAATATACTGGGTACTTGTTGTTGTTGCTCCAAATATGTGTGATGGATTTTGGAGACTAGTGGGAACAGCACTTGACTTTTTCAGTGTTTGCTTATAATAACATATATTATTTTAGTATCGGCATGGCTTATTTTAAGTCATTAAATAGTAGGTGTTATCGTTCCCTAGTGGGTTGTTTTGATGCTTTCGAGTTAGATCTTGAGGTATAGACTTGTATTGTGAGTCCGTGAAACTCAAAGAAGGAAAAAATGCTTCATAGATCCTAGACATCGTGACTAGAGATTTGGTGTTGGTGATTGAGTTTTCCTTTAAGTATCACCCATAAATGGTGTGATGAGATTTGGGAAAAGGGGCAATCTTAGTACAAAGTATATGGTCTAATTAAGATTCTTCAGATGACTGGTAATATGGCTTATTAGTTTGTTTTTCCCCTAAATTTATTTTAGTTGTTCATCTAAATTTTCATGTATCTATGTTTTGCCGTTACATTCATTATGAGTATCATGTCATTGATAAGGAGTTGATTTAGTTAGATGAGCGGTTGTCTTTTGTTAAAGAGGTGGTCTCCATTTTGGATAACGATGTTAGGCTGTTAAGCTCAAGAGTTATCCCTCTGGTTAAGGTTGAGTGGCGACATCGACCTGTTGATGAGGTTATTTGGGAGGTTGAGTTTGATATATATGGTTCTTATCCCCAGTTTTTTGTTGATTCGGGTATTTCTTTGCCTTTCTTTGAGGATGAACTTTATTTTTAGTGGTGGATGACCTAATGACCTAAATTTTTATAAAATATGTGAAATGTGTCTTTTTATGTGTTTTGACTATTTTCCCCTCCATATAGTTGCATTATGGTATTTCTAGGGTGTAAGGGTGATTGGCGCAGCTCCTAATGCATTTTTGTGCATTCTATGTGATACAGTGGTTTTCAGAGAGTTTGAGAGCCTTACTATGGACTTCTGTGGTTATCTTTTTATCTGTGTGATGCATAGCTAAACGAAATAGGCTAATAGATTGGGAACATCGATTATAGGGTGTTAACATGTTTGGTCTGGTTTTACGACTTTTAAATCTCATTTTGACCCTCAATTTAGAAATTTATCAATTTGGGTTTCAGGGGTAAACTTTATGAAAACAACATCTTTTCAAAAATTTAATATCGCCATTAAATTATGAGCATCGAATATAGTGTGGTTACATAGTTTGTTTGTGTATATCGAATTCTAAATGAATCCTGAGACCTTGGTGGAATCTTTGAAGAATTTCCAAGTTTTAGTTGCTTACTTGTGCATCTACGATCTCACCACTCTAGTGGTGATCACTCTAGTGTCAATAGAGAGGGTAATGCGATCTCACTAAGGGTGTTGGTGATCGTCACATCTCCTCCTACAGCCAAGGTGTGCAATTGCACACCTGGGTGTGCAATTGCAGCATCTGATTACATAAAAGGGTTATAAATTGACCCCTTAGGTCGCGAATTAGCTCATTATTCATCTTGCCTCTTGAGAGATAAACCCTAAAATAGTTTGAGAGCTTAAAAGTGAAGCTGGTGGGTTCTTAGGAAGCTAGACTAACATTCATTCTTGATTATCCTATGGATTTAAGGTTAGAATTCAACCTTTTCTTAGTAAATTTCTTGATTAATTTCTCTAAAACCCAAAAAACTTAGGGCTTGATTTCAAACCTAGTTTTACAACTTTTAACTTGAATAATATTCCTAATCCTATAGTTACTACTTTTCCTACATTTAAGCTTTTAAACAGCTTCAATTTTTCATTTTAAAATAGATTTCAAAAGGTTTTACTCAACCAAGTTTAAAAATGGGCTTCCTTTGATTTGAACTATGTTTTTAACTCGATATGACTTGGTTTTTTAGCTGTAAGTTCCTAAAGGTATAGGGAATATATTTCTAAAATAATGTTATGATTTAGACTTTTTTTTTTGAAAACCCATTTCTAGGGTTGACTCTAATTAATAGTAGGCAATATAGATATTATTCACTTTATTTTTACACATAGATTCTATTTTTCTTGGTTTTCAGTGATTTTGGGATCTTTTGTGAGAAGTAAGGTCGTGGGTTGACATATTGCATACAGGTTTCTTGGCCTTCAGGTAGGTTTTAGATTAACTCTTTCAAATTGAGCAAGGTGGTTAAATTGTATACATAATGCATTTTAAGTAGATGGGAACTAATCATGAATTGCCTATCATAATGGGTTGTACCCATGTGGGTCCTCTATTTGATATATTTATTACTTTTTAGATATTATATGATATGTGTGG
>JAPEIP010000585.1:0-18770 GCA_026120095.1 Capsicum chinense
GGCTACATGGACTGGGGCACAACCAATGTGTGAGAGCTGGGGACTATATAGCCCATAGGTACATTTTATGATGGTTAAGCTACATAATCTAGGTTAAATTTCTATGTGCATATCAAACCTTGTTCCCTATCCCAATATGTAATGTATATATGTATATGCAATTGATTATGTGCATTGATTTTGAATGATTTTAAACATTTGATCATGATATTTTGTTATCCTTATCCCTGAGTGTTATGTTAGCGCTCTAATCTTTAACCATCTTCGAATGATGTATCCCTATGCAATGTAGAAATCGATTATACTTCTACTCCTCTTGGTTAGTGATTAAGATTCAGCATTAGCTCATGAGTTGACATTGATGTTGTGAGATTTCATAAATCAGAAGTCTATATTTCATGCTTTTGGTTCTCTTATATCTCAGACTATTTGGATTTATTTTTTCTATAGTTGGGGGCATGTCCTGACACTTTATTGATATTCAATTTTTATTCATTGTTTAATAGGCTTCATTTGGACTACTATAGTTATTGGTCGGTATCGATCAGTTATTTGATAGGTGGTCGGTCGGTGGTTGTAAACTTAATTTGAATTTTCTTAAGTTGTCTCATGCTATCTTGTTATATATTTGGCATTCATATGATATTGATTTCTGTTGTCGTTGGTCCAATTAGGTGCAGGGGTGATCTTTGATCCACGTGGTACTTGAGATACCCATCACAGTCAGTCCCTGGTTTGGGTCATGACAGAGATGGTATCAGAGCTAAAGTTTGGTGTCATTGGGTGTCCAAAAAAGCTGTGTCAAGTAGAGCCTTATTTATGGGTGTGTAGCATACCATACTTAAAAAGGAGAGGCTATGAGGCATTTTGTAATGTTTCCTTTCTTGTTGTTCTATTTAAAGTTGTATAGTCTATGGTCTTAAATTTTCTCTAATCCCTGTATGTTTTCTTTTCAGAGCATGCCTTCTAGAAGATTTGATGCTTATGACAACTCTTCTGCCTTATCTAATGATAATGTGGATAGTGCTCATCCAACTCTAAAAGTTCAGACTAGATCTAGGGTCACTGCTTCTAATTTCCCTAATGATGCTCCACTGATTCCCCCTATCCCTCCTCAGGTACCTCGAGTTGATGTGTTTAATACTAAGTTTTGCGAGTTAATTCATTTTCCACCTAGTTGGTGGCCTCCCAGATTGAGCGTATTACTTATATTGCTCCATCATATGAGACCACTAGGATTGGCCAATTCATGAGGTTAAGTCTTCTTATTTTTGCTCCTCCTAAGTTTGAGGAAAATCCTTAAAACTATATTGATAAGATAGAAAAGATATTTTGTGTAATACATTCTACTACCATGGAAGATTTAGAGTTTGTGCTTATCAATTAAAAGATAAGGTGTACTAATGGTATGAGAAGTGTAACCAGTCTAGGGGTGAGGATTCTGAGTCCACTTTGTGGGATAATTTTTCTAGTGCTTCCCTTGACTACTTCTTTCCTCAGGAGTTGAGAGAGGTAAAGTCAAGGAATTTATGAATCTAAAGTAAGAAAGGATATTAGTAAAGGGGTATGCCTTGAAGTTTCATCAGCTATCGTGTCATGCACCTGAATTGGTAATTAACATGAGGTCTAGAATGAGAAATTTTGCTTTGGGATTATCCCATGAGTTAATCTTAGAGAGAAGGGTTTCCTTGTTAAATATGAAGATGGAAATCTCTAGACTTATGGTGTAAATGCAATACGTAGAGGAAGAAAAGTAAAAGCAAGAGGAGATGAGTGGGAGGAAGAATAAGAATTTTTGTTATTCGGGTCATGGTAAAGGTCAACATCAAAGTGGTAAAGATAGTGGACAGTGATTTAAGAAAAAGTTGGGCAATTCTGGTTCATGCTCTATGGCTAGTGCTCCTTATCCAATATTGTTGGGTGATAATTATTCTCAGTATGATGGTGGGTTTAGAGCACTAAAACCCAATTGTAGGATAGTGGGACTCAGTCAACTCTATCATATCCTCTTTGTAGATTTTACAGTTAGATACATCATGGATTTTGTGAGAAAGAAAGGAATAGGTGCTTTAAATATGGTTAGACTGGTCATCTATAGAGGGATTGTCCATGTAAGGTTAATTCTGGGCTTGTAAAATTCCTTTTGTTACTTCATCCGCTCCTGCACCAAAGGGTGCTACTTCTGCTTTAGGGTTCGACACTGGTCGAAACTATTTCTATGCTCTTTCCACTCGCTATGATTTTAACGCATCCCCCGATATTATTATTGGTATTCTTAAACTCGTTTCTTATGATGTATAATGTGTAGTTTATCTTGGGTCTACTATCTCTTATGTGACCCCTTATGTAGCTATCTGTTTTGGCCTTGATCCTAAGTATATATCAAATACTTTCTTTGTTTTCACCCTGGTAGGTGACTCCATTATGGATAAAGGGGTCGATAGGGGTTGTGTGATGTCAATTCATGGTAGGGAGACCTTGGTGGATCTAATAGAGTTTGTCATATTAGACTTTGATATGATTTTATGGATGGATTACTTACATTTATATAGTGCTTACCTTGATTGTCAGATTTGAAGGGTTAATTTCCATTTTCCCAGTGATTAAATAATCGAATGGGAAAGTTTATTTCATATGTTAGAGCCCTAAAATTGGTTTCTAAAGGGTGCCTCTATCACCTAGTGAATGTTGAAAATTCTAAAACAAGGGTCCTTCTTTACAGACTGTCCCTGTGGTCTGTGAATTTTTTGAGATGTTCCCTGATGATTTTTCTGGTATTCCTTTCGACAGGGAAATTGATTTTAGGATCGATCTTCTTTCGGACACTCATCCTATTTCCATCCCTCCTTATAAGATGACTCTGGCTGAGTTAAAAGACTAAATAAGCAATTGAAAAATCTTGTTTATAAGGGTTTTATCTGCCCTAGTATGTCTCTATGGGGTGCTTATGTTCTCTTTGTGCGTAAAAAGGATGGTTCCCTTTGTATGTGTATTTATTACCGCCAAATGAATAAGATAACCGTGAAGAATAAGTATCTACTTACAAGGATGAACAATATCTTTGATCAGCTTTAGGGTGCTAAGTTCTTTTGCAAAATTGATCTTCGGCCTGGGTACCATCATTTGAATATTAGGGAGGCGGATATCCCTAAGACTAACTTTTTAAATGCGGTATGTTCATTTTGAGTTTTTGGTGATGACCTTTGGTTTAGCCAATGCCCTGACCGCATTTATAGATCTTCCGCATTGTGTTGCAAACCCTAAAGGATAAACGTTTATATGCAAAGTTCTCTAAGTGTGATTTTTGGTTGAATATCGTGACTTATCTAGGTCATGTTGTTTCTAGTGAAGGGATCATGGTGTATCCATAAAAGGTTGGGATGGTTAAGAAGTGGCCTAGACCCATGACTCCATCCAATATTTACAGCTTCTATGGTTTAGTTGGTTATATTGCAACCTCATTTACTAAGTTGACTTAGAAAAAGGTAAACTTTTTATGGTCTGATGCTTATGAGGGTAGTTTTAAGAAATTGAAGGATAAGTTGGCTTCGGCTTCAGTCTTGACTTTACTTGAGGGTATTGATGGTTTTGTCGTCTATTGTGATGTGTCTCGGGTGAGATTGGGTTGTGTGTTGATATAGCATAGCTAAATGGTTGTTTATGCCTATAGACAGTTGAAAGTTAACGAGAAGAATTATCTAACTCATGATTTAGATTTGTTAGTTGTGGTGTTTGCATTAAAGATCTACCGACACTATTTGTTTAGGGTGCATGCTGATGTTTATTCTAATCATAAGATCCTACAATATGTGTTCATCCAGAAAGAATTGAATCTTAGGTAAAGGAGGTGGCTTTAGTTGCTAAAGGACTATGACATGAGTCTCCACTATTATCTAGGTAAATCTAACTTAGTTGATGATGCTCTTAGTAGGTTATCCATGGGAAGCTTATCTCATATAGATGAGGAAAAGCAAGATTTTGTGAAGGGTATACACCATTAAGTTAATCTTGGAGTTTGTCTCTTGCATTTTGAGAATGGTGATGTGATTATTCAAGAGTTGGCGAGATCATCTCTTGCTGCTAAAGTAAAGGAGAAGTAAGTGTTGGATCCTATATTGATGCAAATCAAGAATGATATAAGTAGGCATAAAGTGATGGTTTTCGAGATTGGTGGCGATGGTATCTTGAGGTACCAAGGCAGATTATGTGTTCTCAATGTTGATGGGTTGCGAGGAATAATTTTGGCCAAAGTTCATGAGTCGCATTATACCATTCATCCTGGCTCAACAAAAATGTATCATGATCTTATTGAGATTTATTAGTTAAATAATATGAAGCGGCATATGGCCAATTTTGTTGCTAAGTGCATGGAATGTCAACAAGTAAAGGTAGAGCACTTGAGGTCCGATTGGTTGACTCAAGAGATTGAGCTACCGATGTGAAAATAAGGGATAATTAATATGGATTTTGTTATCGGTCTTCCACAGTCTTGCCAATAATTTGATTTAATTTAAGGTATTGTGGATAGGATGTCTAAGTTTGATCACTTCTTGCCAGTGAGGAGATATTTCTCTTATGAAGATTATGCCAAGTTGTTCATTAAGGAGATCGTGAAATTAGATGGTACTCCAGTTTCCATCATATCTGATCGGGGTACTTAGTTCTTATCTTACTTTGGAGGTTGTTCCAGTGAGGTTTGGAAACTAAGATGATCCTTAGTACCGTTTTCCACCCACAGATGGATGGGCAAGCATAAAAGGATAATTCAAGTCTTGGAAGACATGTTTTGGGATTGTGTGTTTGATTTTGGTGGTAGCTGGGTAGACCACTTGCCTCTCATAGAATTTTCCTACAATAACTGTTATCACTCTAGCATTGGTATGGCTTCATTTGAGGTGTTATAGGATAGGATATATAGATCTCCTATTAGGTGGTTTGAGTTTGGTAAAATAAGTTGTTTGGCCTTGATTTGGTTCACAAAGCCATAGAGAAAGTTAAGGTGATTTGGGATAGAATTAAGGCCTCCCAAAGTTGCCAAAAATCCTACGTGATTATGAGGCGAAGGGAGTTAGAATTAAGTGTTGGTGATTGGGTGTTCTTAAAGGTGTCTCCCAAGAAGAGAGTAATGTTATTTTGTAAGAAGGGGAAGCTCAGTCCCTATTATGATAATATGTACTTGGTTGCGAAAAGGGTTGGTAATGTTGCGTATGAATTGGAGTTGCCTTCTAGTTTGAGATCCATTTATCCGGTGTTTTATGTTTCAATATTGAGGAAATGCATGAATAATCCTTGGTCAATTTTTCCTTTGGAGGAAGTGAGTGTTTCAGATTCTTTGTAGTATGAGGAAGTCTAGATTGAGATTTTGGATCTGCAAGTCCGTCTGTTGTGAACCAAGGATATGGCTTTGGTAAAGGTTCTTTGGAGAAACCAAAAGGTTGAAGAAGCTACTTGGGAAGTCAAGGAGGACATGAAGTCCATGTATCCATTCTTGTTCCACATTCTGGATAATCGTTCTTAAGTATGTGTATTTCTTAACATCTTTGTTTTCTAACTTTGTTAAGGGAAAGAGTGATTTCCTAGCCATCTTTTTTTTTGTCTTTGTAAAAGGTAAGAGTAGAGGTATGTGAAGTCTAATCATGCGAATAAATGTCTTATCCTATCATTCGAGGATGAATGATCCTAGGGGAAGTGTGTAACGCCCCTGGTCTTTGGTCCTTGGAAATCTCTTGGAATTTTGTACTCACTGCCCTAGTAACGACTACACCCTATGAGTTATAGGGTGTCCTGATGAGTCTTTAGGATGAGTCATAACCAAACTAGTTAGTTTATAGCTCGATTCTACTATGAGTATGAGTAGCTCACTAAGAGCTGTAAGGATATGTTATAAGTCATTAGGTTTAATCGTTGGGTGTCCAGTATATACCCCAATTTGGGTTCTGTGTTGACTATGATTGGAACCTACGAGTTGTACGGTCCATTATGATTCCTGTGGATGAGTTTGTAAGGTCAATAGTGTAGGGTACCTTGGTGGTACTGCCTTGGATACGACTTGTAGTGACGAGTCGTAAGGAGTGGCTACGAGTGAAAGGTTGACCCATAGTCAAAGGTGACACCTTTTTAGCTTTTAAGTTGAGGGAATCTTGGACATTTACCCTCTTAACAAAATTGAAACCACAACTTAAAACCTTTTTTGGGTTCAGAAACAATCTAAGTAACTTCTCAAACACTCCAAAAGGCTCTCTAAATTTCCTCAAGCAAGTCAAGCTAGGGTTTCATCAAGTTGGTTATCTAAGGGCTCAAGCGTCAATTTCTTCCCAAATTTCTTGGTGTTTAAGGCATGTTACTCTTCCTTCATTATTAATTTATTAAAATCATGTGTTTAAAAGTATTGTTCATGAGATGTTTTTGATGGTTTTGAAACAAAGATTGGGTTTGAATGTTTATGAATCAAATAATGTTTGTCATGGTTTATATATGATTTTCATACTTTACTTATGTTTTTGAACTTGTGGATGCATGGGTATGGTGAATGAACTAGGGAATTGTGATTTTCCCAGACTTGTGACTTTTGAAATGGTTAAGACCCCAACCCCATAATGTGAAATTGGTTTTTAATTATGAGAACTATGGGAATTTGTAAAATTGAACTAGTCTTGAACTATTGCATGATATAATGAGATATTTGAAACACAATGGTATGATTTAATAAACAAAGGGAGTCGGTGTTGCACCACCTTGTATTAATGAACAAAGGGAGGTGTCTTCCCCAAGTCAATGGAAATTGTTTTGGCATGTTGTTATTACCTTGCAAGTGTAGTTGGCATGACTATACTAACAATGTATGCCTTAATGTGGAATGTGGTTAAATGAATGGGAATGTGTAATACTTATTTTAATTGGGATCTTTTAAGGGTTTTGTAGAAGAGTCATGAAAGTGGATGTCCGAGTGACTGGTATTGGAAACCGTATTTGTCGATGCGGGGTACAAAGTAACCAGGGAGGTTTGAGTCCCTCTCATTATTATTTCATGATTAGGGAGGTTAAGTCCCCCATAAATCATCACATGATTGGGTGTTTAAGTCTCCTTAGTATATGATTGGGAGGTTCGAGTCCTCCGTACATATATATGAGATTATTATCCAATTCGTGCGATTACATTCCTTAGGCCCAACCAGGGGGTAAGAGCTGGGGCTATATAGCCCATGGATACATGTTATGAAGGTTGAGCTACACAAGCCAAGTTAAAGTTTTAAGTGCATAATAAACCTTATTCCCTTTCCCGACATGTGAAGTATATATGTATATGCAATTGATTATGTGCATTAATTTTGAATAATTTAAACAGTTGATCATGACATTATGTTATCCTTATCCCTGAGTTTCATGCTAGCGCTCCAACTTCTAACCGTCTTAAGATGTTGTATCCCCACGTGATGCAGGAATTGGTCATACCTCTACTTTTCCTAGTAAGTGATTAGGATTTGGGATTAGCTTGTGAGTTGACATTGAAGTGGTGAGCTTCCAAACATTAGGAGTCTAGATTTCATGTTTTTGGTTCTCTTATGTCTCAGAATGTTTGAATTTGTTTTGTCTATAGACGGTGTCATGTCCCGACACTTTTTTGAAATTCAGTTTTTTTTCGTTGTTTAAAAGGCTTTGTTTGAACTACTGTGGTTATTGGGCGGTATTGATCGGTTATTTGGACGGTCGTCTATAGGTGGTTATAGACTTGATTTAAATTTCCTTAAGTTTGTTGCACGCTATCTTGTTATATGTTCAGAATTCATCTGACATTGGGATGTGTTGTGGTTGGTCCGGAGATACCAAAGGAGTAGGGAATTCCCAAGTACCCTTTGCTCTCCATGATACATATGTATAAGTGTACTTAGGGGATTCCCGTGTACCCTGTAAGTATCCTATATGGTCACTATGACCAATCCTCGTATCGGTAAACATGAGTTCCTAGTGTCCGTCCATTGGACTCACAACTTCACAGTTAGCTATCACACCCCACCATTATTGCCCAATTAAACCCATACCACACAACTAAACCGTCATTCCATTTGTTATTAACCAAGGCTATAAGTAGTGGTATCTTCATACAACCAATAGCTTGTAAGCAATTTCCTTATCATCCTTCTTAAGAAAAAGGGATTCCCATGTACCCATAGATTACATTATTAAGTTGACTTGGGGGAATCCCATGTACCCCACAAGTGATCATTATTATGTTTGCTTGGGGGATTCCCTTGTACTCCACAATTCTTCCAATTAGACCAACCATAACCATAAATACCTTACTGTTTGACAATTCTAAACCATTTATAACATTTAGGGTTCCATTACCAAGTAATACCTCACATAGTTCAATCAAAGTCCAACAATTTAACCAAAAATATTCTCATAGTCATTTTATCAAATAAGTTAGGGGCATAGTGTTTCCAAAGCCAAAACCATGTACCAATTTACCATTGCCATACAACCAAATGTTCAACTCACCATAATAATATTAAAATCATAAGTTAAAGATATAGGAAAACCATAACAAACCATTGTAACCAAAACCCCCAACATGTATTTTGAAACCCGAAAAATACATCATTTATGCCATAAAAACAATTCATAAAACATGCCTTTAGTTGGGACTAGCAATGAGGGAGGAGCAACATGCCTTAGATTACGAAGAAGACAGAGAGAAATCGCTCGTGTAAGTCCTAAATTGGTCCTATAGATTAAACCCTAGCCTTCCTTGACCCATGAGCCTTGAGAGAATTTTAGAGTGTTTTAAGAGAGTTTGAGTGATTGCAAAATAGGTTAAATAATGTCCTAAGATTGTTATAAGTCGTGGGGCCTTAAGAGGTTAAGGGGGAAAATGTCCAGATTACTCCCAACTTAAATTGCTTAAAATTACCGCGATGGTATGATGACCCCATAGACCCCAAAACTATCTAAAATACGACCTCCCAAGATAAACCTACCCAACCATAGATTAGTAGCATGAAATTGTACCCTATGATGAATAGAATCACCTAGACTAAACTTAGGGCAACATACGATTGACACCTTACTATTCATACCCTAACATATGGCTTGTATGTTGCAACCATACCTTGGACAAAAACTATCCAACCAACACTGGTTACCATACGAATATGACCCACCAAACCATATCAAATCATACGACTAGTATCCCAAGTAATATGATGTCAAGAAGCCAAAAACCAGGAAATTTTCTAAGGGTCAAAACCCAAGGTGTTTCGGCCACCCCCACAAGGTTCATTCATCCCCGAATGACGAACAAGGTATTACAAGCATGAATTACTCCCTAACATAATTATTCCAGCATTTAACTAAGTTAGAAAACAAAGATGTAGTCAAGAACACATACCTTTTTCATGAATATCTAAAGCAAAAAAAAAATGCTGATACTTGGATTTCATGTCCTCTTCCCCTCCCCAAGTAGCTTCTTCCACCTTGTGGTTATGCCATACAACCTTATTCAAAGCTATATCCTTGGTCTGCAACCAACGAACCTGCCGATCCAAGATCTCAACTGGGATCTCTTTATAAGACAGAGAATTCGAGATACCCAATCCTTCTAAAGGAACAACCGATAAAGGATCACTTATACATTTTCACAACATAGAGAACTGGAATATTGAATGAATAGTTCTCAAACTAGAAGGCAACTCCAATTAATGCGCAACATTACCAACCCTATTTAAAATGACATAAGGACCAACATACCAGGGATTGATATTTCCTTTTTTCCCAAACCCCATTACTTCCTTCATGGGAGACACTTTTAGGAACACCCTATCCCCAACCTCAAACTCTAAGTCCCTACGCCTTACATCCATATAGGAATTTTTGTGATTTTAGGCCGCCTTAAGCCTATCCCAAATCACCTTTACCTTCTTCATAGCTTTATAAACCAAATCCGGGTCAAACATATCTGCCTGACAAAGCTCAAACTACCTAATAAGAGATCCATACCTCCTACCATACAGTGCCTCAGAAAGGGACATCCCAATGCTAGAATGATATCTATTATTGTAAGAAAACTCTACAAGAGGTAGATGATCAACCCAATTACCACCATAATCAATCACGCATTCACAAAGCATATCTTCTAATTTTTGAATAGCCATTTCTGCTTGCCCATCGGGTGAAAAGCAAAACTCAAACTAACCTTAGTACCCAACCCCTTATGAAACAACCAACAAAAATGAGATGAAAAATACGTACAACAATCAGAGATAATAAAAACACATACCCCATGCAGATTCACAATCTCATAAAGATACAACCTTGCATAATCCTCAGTTGAAAAATTAGTCTTCATTGGCAAGAAGTAAGTTGAATTTGTTATCATATCCATGATGACCCAAACTGAATCAAATTGTTTTCGATACTGAGAAACATCGGTAATAAAATCCACGTTGATCACTTCCCATTTCTATTCCGCCAATTCAATCTCCTGATACAAAGCCCCAAGCCTCATGTGCTCAATTTTCACTTGTTGACAAACCAAATATTTTGCCATAGAATCAGCCACATCCTTCTTCATACCATTCCACTAATATGTGTCCTTGAGATCATGATACATTTTCATCGAACCAGGATGAACAACATAGCGCGATTCATACATCTCAAGAAATACCCTTTCTCACAAACCATCGACATTAGGAACACACAACCTCCTTTGTTACCATAAGGTACTATCACTACTGATCTTAAATACCATTACCTTTTGCCTACCTATATCACCCTTGATTTTCATCAAGATAGGATCTAGCATTTTCTTCTTGTTGATGTCTGCCCCAAGAGATGAACAAACCACTTCCTGTACCAACACACCACCATTCTTGGAGTCCAAAAGGCAAACTCCAAGATTATCCAAGCGGTGAATATACTTTACCAACTTCTACCTCTCCTTATCCACATTAGGAAAACTCCCTAAAGATAACCTGCTAAGAGCATCAACAACAATATTAGCCTTACCTAGATGGTAGTGAATAATCATGTCATAGTCCTTGAGAAGCTCAAGCCATCTCCTCTATTTAAGGTTAAGATCTTTTTGAGTGAACATATGCCATAGACTGTTATGATCAGAAAAGATGTCCACGTGCACTCTATATAAATAGTGTTTCTAGATTTTCAATGCAAACACCACTACTAATAATTCTTAATTATGAATTAGATAATTCCTCTAATGCACCTTCAACTTTCTAGAAGCATAGGAAATCACCATACTATGTTGTATCAAAACACAACCAAGTACACCCGAAATACATCACAGTAAACCACAAACTCCTCATTACCTTTAGGAAAGGTCAAAATAAGAGCTGAAGTTAGCTTATCCTTCAGCTTCTCAAAAGTACTCTCACAGGCATCTGACCAAGAGAACTTTACCTTTTTCTGAGTCAACTTAGTCAATGGGGCATCCTACAAGGATACACTAGGATGGAAGAAACACTTATCTAAAAGATCCTCAAGTTTCTTCTTGAGTTATTTCAACTCATTCAGATCTATTCTATAAAGAGAAATAGATATTAGATGAGCGTCCAGAACCTAATCAATCCCAAATTCAATCTCCCTATCTAGAGGAACACCGGCAAGATCATTCGGGAAGACCTCAAGAAACTGATTCACCACTGAAACCAAATACAAAGAAGGATTTTCTGAGTTAAAGCCTTTAACCCAAACCAAATGATAGAGACACCCTTTAGAGATTAACCTCTAAGCTTTAAGATATGATATAAACTTACCCTTTGAAGCTAGTAAATCACCCTCCCATTCAATAACTGGTTTACTAGCAAACTTAAAGACAACCTTATATGTACAACAATCTAAGGATGCATAGCATGAGTGTAACCAATCGATCCCTAGAATAAAATCAAAATCCTTCAAATCTAATTCAAACAAATGCATCAAAGTCTCCTTACTACCAACAGATACCACACACCCCTTATAGAATCTTTTAGCAACCACAAAGTCACCTACCAGGGTAGAAATAGAAAGAGGATATAAAATAACCTCGAGATCAAAACCAAAAAACACAACCACAAATGGGGTAATATAAGAGAGAGTGGACCCTATATCAAGTAAAAAATACATGTCATGAGAAAAGAGTTGTAACATACCAGTCATGACATCAGGCGATGCTTCAGACACCTATCGAGACTTAAGAACATATAACTAATTTAGTACAATGACGATACCAAGAGAAGAAATAGATGAAAAAGCATCACCCCTTGGTGCTGGAGCAGATAAAGAGGTAACTAGAACCTTGTTTGCTCCCGACACAACCTTACCAACTAGATAATTTCTAAGCATATGACCTGGCCGACTATATTTGAAGTACTTGTCCCTCCCCTCATTAAAAAAGCCCCGATAAAACCAACCACAGTACCTATAAAAAGGACATGATGAAGCTGACTGAGCCTCACTAGCCTGAGATTAGGCACCCTGTGCCCTAAAGTTATCGCCACCCGAACTAGTTGTGGAGAAAGAATAGAACTCACCCTCATCTTCTTTCACCAATTACCACCATCCCAGCCATATTATTATTGACCACCAACTAACTCAGAGAATCTAAACCTCTTACCCTACCTTTCACCTACCTCAACCAACTTTTTCTTTCCTCCTTTACCTATTGCATATGAATTACCAAACTAGAGATATCCATGTCCTTGATCAGAAATGTAGTCTTGCTTTTAAGGATAAACTCATGAGATAGTCCTGAAGCAAGCTTTTTTATCCTATCCATTATAACAGACACCAATTCCAAGGCATACCTAGACAACTAGTGAAACTTTAAGGCATACTCCCTGATCGACATCTTTCTCTATTTTAGATTAACAAATTCCTCTGCCATTGCTTCTCTCAACTCATGAGGAAAAAAGGAAACTAGAAAAGCATTAGAGAAAGTATCCCACAAAGATGACTCATCAACCTCACCCCTTGCCTAATCCCATTCCTCATACCATTGGTATGTTATATCCTTTAGCTGATAAACAACAAAATTCACCCTTTCCATATTTGTAGCCTATATGACTCTAAAGATTTTTCTATCTCATCCAGAAAACCCCTAGGATACTTATCTACCTTAACTCCAATAAAATTTAGAGGACTCAACCTTATAAAATGGACAACCTTTACAGCCTCAAAAAATGCAATATCAGATGCACCACGCTTAGTCTGATAAGCTACTAACTAAGCAATCATATAGATAGATTAATGAAACTATGCATTCATCATGTCTTCCTGAAGAAGACTAGAAAAAAATTGGTAGAACTCTATAAATATCTAGGACTGGACCCCTAGACCGAGTATGGATCTCATGAGAAGAGCGTGTCCCATCAAAATCATCCCCAATTAGGATAGAGGAGTTTTAGTCAATTTCAGCTCATTGAGGCATAATCTGAAGGGTGAACAAATAGGATTTAGAGAAAATTCTAGGACTTAAGACTCTAAGCATGAAAATAGAACACAAAGAAGAGAAATATTTCCTAAATGCCTTGTAGCCTCTCTCTTATGAGTGCGGCATGCTACACACCATTAGAAGAGACTCTACTCAACAAGGCTTTGTGGACTCTCAATTAACCATGAACCTAAATCTCTGATACTAACTTGACATGTACTAAACCAAGGATTTGTCGTAATAGGCATCCCATGTCTAAGCAGGATCGGGGAATACCCTTATTACCTAATCCAACCTCCAAACACATATGCTAGGTTAGATGAACTCCAAACATATAAAAAGATAGCATTTTATAAAATTCCTGACTATGGGATAGGTCCATGACCGTGACTAACCCAAGCAAGGCCAACCATCCAATACCCAACCAAATACGAGTCCATAACATAATAGGATGGAAAAATTATAAATACAGTCAAATAGTATCAGTCATAATACCAATACAAATGCCAAGGTTGACACCACTACCGAAATCTCCCATTCCAATCCATAATAGTCCCACAAATCCTCTAGCCAAAAGTAAAATAATATTTGGTTAGGACATGCCCCCAACCATAGCCAAAACCAATGTCTATGAAATAACTAGAGTATGTAAAGATATCCATGATATGAAATGGAACCTTTTTGGAATATAGAAGCTTACCTCTACAATCTAACCTAGCTTATCCTTAATTTGATCACTAAGTAGGAGGAGTAAAATGGTCGATTCCTGCATCGTATGGGGATACATCCGCCCAAAGATGGGTTAATGGGTGGACACTAGCATGTACTCAGGATAAGCATAAAATAATGCCAACCTTTAAAACTAATTAAACCATCCATATTTATTCATAACCATACATACATATACATAACCATGCTGGGAAAGGGAACTAGGTTTAGCATGCCTTAAAAACCATTAACCTGAGTATGTATAGCTTAACCATTCTAGAACCACCCATAGGCTATATGGATCTAGTGTAACCCCCTGAACGGGCCTTGATGCATGTAGCTGCATGAATCAAAGATACCATAGGAATAGGGGATTCCTGAGTACCCTTTGCTCTCTGTGATACATATGTACAAGTGTACTTAGGGGATTCCCGTGTACCCAGTAAGTATCATATATGGACTCCATGACCAATCCTTGTTTTGGCAAATATGAGTTTCTAGTGTCCATCCATTAGACTCATACCTTTATAGTTAGCTATCATGCCCCACAATTATTACCCAATTAAAACAATTACCATACAACAAAACCATCATTCTATTTGTTATTAACCAAGGCTATAAGTAGTGGTATCATTATACTGACTATAGCTTGTAAGTAATGCCTTCAGCAATCCTTTTTAAGAAGTAGGGATTCTAATGTGCCCATATATTACATTATTAAGTTGACTTAGGGGAATCCCATGTACCTAACAAGTAATTATTATTATGTTTGCTTAGGGGATTCCTTTGTACCCTACAAGGCTTTCAATTAGACCGACCATCATCTCCAAGATCGTACCATTGAACCATTCCAAATCATTTAAACCATTTAGGGTTCCATTACCAAGTTACACCATGCATAGTTCAGTAAAAGTACAAAAATTTAACTAAAAACATTCTCATAGGCATTTTATCAAATAAGTTGGGTATAGTGTTTCTAAAGCCAAAAATAGGTACCAATTTACCATTAATATGCAATCAAATATTAAAACCACCAAAATAATATGAAAACCATAAGTAAAGGACATAGAAAAACCATAACCAACCATTGTAACTAAAAATCCCAACATATATTTGAAAACCCAAACCATACAACATTTATACCATGAAAACAATTCATAAAACATGCCTTTAGTTGCAACTAACAATGAGGAAGGATTCTTAGATTACGAAGATGACGAAGAGAAATCACCCTTGAAAGTTCTAAATTGATCCTATTGATGAAACCATAGACTTTCTTTAACCAATAGGCTTGAGAGAATTTGAGTGTGTTTTAATGGAGTTTGTGTGATTAAAATATAGGTTAAATAATTTCCCAAGAGTTTTATAAGTCACAAGGCCTTAAGAGGTTAAAAGGATGAATGTCCAGATTACCCCCAACTTAAACTACTTAAAATTCCCACAGGATGGTACGATCACCCCATCCCAACTGTACCCTAGGGTAGGAGTGGTACCCTTAACTCATACCCCAGGCCTTCCCTTAGTCCCTAATACTTTCCAACATATGACTTCCCAAACCAAAACATACCCAACCCTATGATTAGTACCATGAAATCATAACCTAGGCAGAGTAGAATCACCTAGACTAAACTTAGGGAAACATACAATTGAAACTTTACTATTCATACCCTAACATATGACTTGTATGTTCCAATTGTACCTTGGACAAAAACAATCCAACTTACACTAGTAACCATATGACCATGACCCATCAAATTGTACCACATCATATGATTAGTATGCAGAGTCATATGATGTCCAGAAGTCAAAAATTGAGAAATTTTCTTAAGGTCAAAACACAGGGTATGTCATCTCTAGTGAGGAAGATTCGCTCCAAATACTTATCATATATGTAGAAAATATCCTTGAGGTGAAAAGATTAAGTTTTTGCCCAAATCTAAAAAAATTATCTCAAGTAAATACGTCATCAAATTTTTTAAGAATCAATAATTCAGAAACTCTTTCTTATAGTGATATATGTTTTCTTATTTCTAAGTTATTTGAGTTTTGATTTCGTAGTTATAAAATCACATCTTATTCTACATATTTCAATAAGTAGTGTCGTTAGCCTTATCTATTCTATTTTGAGTTATTTGGTAGTTTAAGGTATCTAATGAAGAACTGACACTTGAGAGGTTATGAGAGTGTGTTTTAATAGGATTATTACAAGGTTGTATCAATTATCAGGTTAACTCCCAGGGTGAATAATTGAAGGTTTCTCGGGTTTTTTAGTGGAGGTTGGTGGTGAAATCCTACTGGGGTATGTTGTGGCTTTTCTACATTGATCCAGGAGGTTTTCATGTGAATATCCATTTCTATTTACTTTCCTACTACTTTCATTTTTTTCTTGATTATTGTTTCTTATCCTCATTGAGGAACCTAATATCAAATCAGGTCCTTGTTACATTGGTGGACTCTTATGAACCATCAATTGGTATCATAAAGTTTTTTCCAATAAGGTTAACACCTAAGAAAGATCCTTTTAAAGATAGAAGCTCCACTCAGCCTTGAGTAAAAATGGTCAACTACTCAACTCCCAAGGTCCAGTGGGAAATTCTATAGTTAATGGAAGACTACAATGTATGATTTCATCATGGCAGATGATAGTGAGTTGTGGAGTGTTATTTATAATAACCCTTGTGTCCTAATAAAATTAGTTAAAAAATAGACATCTCTTAAGCTATTCCCAAAAGTAGAAAACATTATACTAAAGTGGATCAAAAGAGGATTGAGAAGAATTATAGATAAAAGAAAATCCTTGTTTATAGCATAGGGCTTGATGAGTACAACTAGGTCTCCACTTGTGAATATACTAACGATATATGTGAAGTTTTACAAAATTTTCATAATGGAAGAAGTCAAGTAAAGAAATCATAGATTGATATGCTTACTACTCAGTAGGAGCTATTAAAAATAAGTGAAGGTGAATCTATTCAAGATATGCACACTTGATTCGTATCTATTGTGAATGAACTCAAGTGTGTTGGAGAGAATATTTAAATGTAAAGGTTAGTTAGAAAAATCTTGAGTATCTTACCCTCTTCATGGAAAAAAAAGTAAATATTATTTTAAAGTCTAAATACTTGTAGAAAATCACTACGGATGCTCTTATTTGGAATTTGAAAACTATAAGCCTAAAAGGAAAAAAGATTTAGAGAAAAATGATTCAAAAAAGGAAAGGAGTAAAATAAGGGACTAGGTTTTCGGTAGGTTCAGAAAAAAAAAGAAGTTGTAGATAAAATGGTCTATTGTATTTTATATTGATGATGAGTAGCTGACTTTAAGAGAAAAGGTCCCTGGGTGTTCAAGGCTATAGTACAGTTGACACACGTCTACACAGTTTTATCCTCTTGTGTAACAAACTCGCAGGAGCTGCTTGTACTATTGAGTAAATTTGGTCTGATGTCATTTCAACTCTAATCATCACTCATCTATAAAATAAAAAGGATTCTTCTCTATCAAGTAGTTTTTGCAAATATGAAAAGTTGAAGAGAATAAAAGGAAAAAAAATATAATATTCAACATTTCTCAAGTTCTCATTTATTTTTTATGTTGAAATAACAAATATTTTGGAGTCTGGTTTGAGTCTGTAAATGAGTTACTAAGTTTATAAGAGACATTCTATTTTATTATTGTTTTGAGAGTTATTTAGGTAGAGTTCCTTAAGCTTGAAATTGGTTAGAGTTAGCCAGTATTGAGGAGTATTGGTAGGTTTAAAGTTAAGATTATAGTAGAGTTACTACATGAAGGAGGAACCTAGAGTTAGGTTCAGTAAAGTCTGTAATCAAAAGTTTGATTATAGTGGAGTTTTCGATGCTTGTGAGGGAAAGCCATGGTTTTTCCTCCCTTGATCAAAGGGGCTTCCATGTTAAATCTTTTGGATTTAGCATCCACTTTTCTTTCAATAAAAGATGAATATTGGTGAAGAACACCAAGAACACAAACTTTTGAATCTTGGAGTCTAAGGTTCAAGTTAGTCTCTAATATGAGTACGACCAAGAAGGTGGACATATGTTAGATGTATTGAACCCGAGACTTGGATTGTTCAAATAAAGTGCAAAGGAGGGCCTAAATAGGCTCCAAAAATAGTCCACATTGTACACTCCAAGGGAGCCTAAAGTGAAGCATTTGACTAAGGGGTCTTTTGAACATTTCACACTATTTTTGTAACCTACTATAAATAGAATATGTTAGGTAATTTACTACTTATATTTTATTGAATATTGAAATTTGTAACATTGAAAAACCCTCTCTTGAGTGAATGGCCTCTTGGCAAAAACATAGTAACTGGGAAATCAACTTAAGTGTGGAATCACTCGTGTTGGATTCAATCTTGAAAATCTTGGATGCTTGGGAGATCAAGGTACCTCTTGTTTCAACATAAGATATAGGTGAATTATTGTGTGTGTTGTTAAGGGTCCAAGAGTGGAATAGGCTCTTGGGTTCTTAAGATTACATCTTTGTGTAGTCTATCTATCTATCCTTTTATTTCTTGTAGCCGTGTGTTTGTTGTTATTATTTATATTGTTATTGTTATTCATTCTCGTGTTGTTAATATAGTTTTTTGTCCGCTGATGTAACATTTAATAGGCTTGGT
>JAPEIP010000590.1:8515-23005 GCA_026120095.1 Capsicum chinense
TATAGGTCTGACTCAACGCTATAAGCTAGCTTATAAGGGGAGAATCGCTCAAATCCATATAAGCACACCGACAATTCATTTTTGTGACTTTCACCCATTCTAACATCTCCTACACCCCCCAGACCCAATTGAAGCGTGGAGCAGGAGGTCAAATGAGAATGAACCTGACTCTAATATTAAGTAAAGATTTGACACCTAAGCCAAACTCAACCACAAAAAATTAGTTAATGAGGGACGAATTGCAAAAGATAACCCATGAGGGGAGGATTGCAATTGGAGAGTTATAGAATAGGTGAAAGTCCCACATTGATTGGAGAATGATTCATGGATTTGGACGATCCTCACATCGTGAATTAGCCTATGACGGAAAGATTGCCCAAATCTATATAAGCAAAATCTCCAGTTCATTCTCCAATCGACGTGGGACTTTCACTCAGTCTATCACTCTCTAATTGCACCTTATTTAAGAACAAGACTAAGCTAATTTTATTTTTAAAAAGAGCGAAATTGATCAAGCATAATTATTTTCATCTTGATTTTGCAAAATAACAAGTTAAATTGAGACAAATATTTTTAATAATCATAACAACTAATACAAGCCAGAAGAAATATTTTCACTCTTTGTTTTTTATTCTTCACTATATTAATCATGAAAATTTTTGGTTACCCATGTTGTTTTGAAGCTCGCTAGAGAAATTGAAATTGAGAATACCAGTTTATGAATTTATAGGAAAATCAAAATTACGAAATTGGAGCTTTTTCAAGACTACCTTTTTTGCTTGTTTGCATTTGAATGAAGAGCTAATAATGAGTGGAGCTTTTCATTCTCATTATTTATTGCTTGCTATTCGGGGAATAAATTTTTTTTCCCCTTTTATATTTGTCATGCCAAAAATAATATGCTCAGTCTAATTTCATAAAGTAGGTAATTCTTTATGATACGGAGAGAGTATAAGAAACTGCTGAAGTAGTATTTACCATAGCTTTTACCACAATGTTGTTACCGAGAGAACAATAAAATCACAAATTTTGAATTTAGTACGTAAAGAACTTTCATTAGGCAATTTATTTATTATAACTTTTAATTAGGGCAGAGCAAGGAAGGATCGAACTCTCTTCAGCATAAATAATAGTATTATTTATATAGTTAAAATAATATAAATAATTCAATGTTGGTGAATTGGACAAATACAGAAAATATTGTAGGAGTATGATAATGTCCAAACTATGGCTATTTAGGAAAATTCCTGATAGATCATCCCTAAATAAGTCTTAAACATTTAATAAACAAATCTCATCAAATTTATACGGTTATGTTGATATTTAACTCAGTATCTTTATTTATCATAAAAAGGCTTTGACTAATTCAATGCAATAACATTGAGGTAACCTCCAAACATATATACCTAATTAGCTCCAAACCCAAAAATTATGGTTATTGAAATTAAAGTAATCTTACTTAAATGTTGAAAGTTTTGAAACTCTTCAAAAAAGGAAAATCCTTAATCAATAATATAAAAAAATATATTGGTATTTCGTTTTTTGAAGAGTCCATATAAGCAGATCGAGAATTCATTTTTGTGACTTTCATCCTCTCTAATGTCCCCTTAACGTTCAGACCCAACTGGAGCATGGACTAGGAGGCGGAGGCCAAGTGAGAATGAACCTGACTCTGATATCAAGATTTGACATCTGAAACTAACTCAACCACAAAAATTCAGTTCGTGATGGACGAATTGCAAAATCTAACCATGAGGGAAGGATTGCAATTAAAGAGTGATAGAATAGGTGAAAGTTCTACATTGATTGGAGAACGGTCTGACAGTCTGTTTCATGAAATTGGGCAATTCTCATGAAATAGCCCATGAGGGAAAGATTGCCCAAATCTATTTAAGCATAACTCTGATCCATTCTCAAATTGATATGGGACTTTCACTTATTCTATCAATCTCGAATTGCACCTTATTTAAGAACAAGACTAAGCTAATTTTTTTTTTTTTAAAGACAAAATTGGTCAGGCATAATTATTTTCATCTCTATTTTGCAAAATAATCAAAAAAACCGAGACAATAATCATAACAACTAATATAAGACGCAAGGGATTGGGGGCGGATATTTTCAGTCTTTCTCTTCTTATTCTTCTTCACTATTAATCATGAAAATTTTGGCTTACCCATGTTGTTTTAAAGCTCACCATAGAAATTGAGAATGTTATTTTATGAATTTAAAGTAAAATAAAAAATACGAAATTGGAGCTTTTTCAATACTTCCTTTTCTGCTTGTTTGCATTTGAATGAAGAGCTAACAATGAATGGAGCTTGTCATTCTCTTTATTTATTGCTTGCTATTCGGACAATAAAATCTTTTTATCTATCATATTTGTCTTCTCAACAACAATATGAGCAGTGTAATCTCATAAACTAGGCAATTTTTTATGAAATGAAGAGAGTATAAAAAAAACGATCAAAGTAATTTGCACTATAATTTTTATTAACACTTAATTTTTGCCCTTCACGATTAAATTTAATTTTGAGTTTCTTCGATTTTAAATAAATTACAACATTTATTTGATTCAGATAAAAAACCTTTCCAAAGTATTTATCTGGGTAATTTCGTCATTTTAAGTGGTGATTATATATTATCGTATTCAATTATACGACAAATATATAATTTTGTCATTTAAATATTTATTCTATTGAATATCGGACTTTAATTAAGGATCCTGAAAATACATATAAAAATTTAATATTAATTTAAATATAATTTATTCTCAAAAATAATTTATTTGGATAAATATGTGTTTGATTTTATTGAATCAAGAAACTCGGGATTAAATGAGGTATTGATCCGCATGGGATTTCAATTTAATTTTGGGCATAATTGAAATTAAATTGGCCACAATTGCAATGCAATTGGCCAATTAATCCTTGATTTGACCAAAAATTAAATAAAATTGACTAATCCCTAATCCCCAAAAATATCCTAATCTACCCAAAACCCTCATAACAATCCTAAATTTCCTCCCAAATGACCCATAAAAACCAGCCCAATCTAACAACTTCACCCAGCCCAACATTGGCAACATATCAGCCGCTCCAATAGGCCCAATTAACCCAACCCGGCCCATTATTTCTTTTCTCCTACAACCAGCATCCAAACAGTACATAAAAACATACAAAACACGACAACACCCTCAACAAATGACAACAACGATGAACAGGTCAGCGAGCACCGACCCGAACCCAGACCCGACTTCAACTCACCCAAAACCAACAACCTACTCCGACCCATCTCCGATAATGGTAAAAACCCAACCCGCCCCTGTCCACATGCGTCTCACGCGATGGTGTACAAGAAGGTCTGAGAACCTTCTGGAAAGGAGCTAGGTGGCAGCTAGCAACGTTTAAAAATAATTTTTTGTCAAAAATCCATTTCAAGCCGTTGGAATTGTACCTTGAGGGTACAAATATTATGCTTCACTTTTTCTCTAATAGCATTTATTTTTATCCACACATGTGATGTCCCATATCCTTAAGCCATTAAAGGATATTTCTTTTTGTAATATTTATTCTACATAAAATCACTCCATAAATATGATGTGGAGATTATAAAAATCCACCAAAGCTTCACAAAAAGAGCTTTAGACATATTATGCAAGAATTTAAGACCTAATCCACCTTTCTCCTTGGGAAAACACATCTTCTCCCATGAGACCCAATGTTTATTTTTCGCTCCTGTAGTATTTTCCCTATAAAACTTTGCATATATCTTATGCAATTGATTTATTACACCTGCTGGAGGGTTCATAGCTGATAATAGATACACCGGCATAGTCTGTAATACATGAGAGATCAAAATATATCTTCCTCCAAAAGATAACAACTTATTCTGCCAAGAAGACAATCTTTTCATTACTTTCTTTTTTAACTCCTCAAAATGAGATTTCTTTTTCCAACCGTAAAAATGGGACATCCCAATGATGTAAATGGGGAATTCCCTTGCCTGATGCATGAGATCCTTTTGATTTGCCTAGCAACATAATTTGGAACATTCTCATGGAGATAAAAAAGACTCTTATCTTAGTTTACCATTTGTCTTGACAGTTTTTCATAATACCTTAGCACCTTTATCATTCTCCTTATTGAATAAGCACGACCTAAACAGAACAAAATAGTATCATCAGCATATGAGAGATGATTGATATCTGAATTCCATTTCAGCATGCCATATCCTTTATATGTCTGATCCTCAAAGAGATTGTTAAGATTTCTTGCTAGAACTTTTACAACAATTATAAATAGTGTAAAGAAAGAGGGCCTACTTGATTCAAACCCCTGAAAGATTGGAAGAAATAAAAAGGTTGTTCATTCATTAAAATAGTGTACCAATTGTTACAAATGAGCTTCACTATTATATTAATAATCCTTTCTGAATATCCAAACCTTCTTAACACTTTTATCTAGAATTTCCATGAAGCCTTGTCATAAGCTTTTGCCATATCTAACTTCACCACAACATTATGCCATTTGTTTATTCTGTTAATATCTCTCACTATCTCCTGGGCTAATAACATATTCTCTGTAATGCTCCTTTTCTTGAAAAATTCAGTCTGATTACTGGATATAACTTGAGGGAGTGTTTCTGTTATTCGTCCATGCACTACTCTTGAAATAATTTTATTATCAAAAGTACTCAGACTTATTGGCCTTAAATCTCCAAATTCACTTACAACCCCCTTTTGATATGAGAACCAGATTAGTGTTAGTAATATATCTTGGAAGCTCCTGACCACTAAAAAAACATTTGACCATATTAGTTATGTACTCCTCTATAATATTCCAGCATTTTTGAAAAAACAGACCAAAAATCTATCTGAACCACTTGCACTGTCACCAATAAGATCAAAAACCACCTGTTTCACCTCTTCTTTTGTTGGAGACTTTTCCAGCCTGCCGTTTTGCTCCTCGGTAATAAGCTTAGGGATAGCTTCCAATATGGTCTCATCTGCATAATCCCCATTCTCTTTGAATTGATCTTTGAAAACCTCCACTGTTTCATCCCTTATATTTTGAGTTGTGGATATGATATCCCCTTACTTTATTTTAATTTCACTAGCATAAAGCTTTCTTCTCTTTCCATTCACATAAGAATGAAACAACTTAGTATTTTTATCCCCATCTTTAAACTACTTCATGCTGTCCTTTTGTCTCCAATATTCCTCCTCATGTGCAAATATCTGTTTAAATTAGCTTCAACCTTACTTAATTCTGCTTTATTGTGCTTTGTTGGTGAAATATCCAATTAAATCTCCATGGATTTTACAATATCCTCCAAAGTTGCTATTTGTTGAAAAACATTGCCAAAAGTTCTTTTACTCAATTGAGACAAAGCCCTTTTAACTCTTTTTAGCTTCTTCTGTACTGTTGGGAAAATGGTTGACTATTGTTGATTCTCCATCCCAATAATTTTTTACCACATCTAAAAAATCTTGATGTTTTGTCTAGAAGTTCAAAAACTTGAATGGACGAATCACTGCTTCTTGCAAAGATTTACACACCACACTCAAAGGAGCATGATATGACCCTGAGCTTACCAAATGATGAACTTCACTATTAGGAACCATTGATAAGAATTTACTATTACGAAAGACTCTGTCAAGTCTTTTAAAAATACATTCATATTCAGTTCTTTCATTCCACCATGTGAAGCAGCTTCCCTTGAATGGAATTCGTTTAAGGAACAATAGCAGACATAATTAGCAAAATCCACTGTTTCTACCTGAGTAACAGGTAATCCTTCAATCCTTTTTGAATCACTAAGAATATTATTGAAATCTCCTCCAACTACCCATGGATAGTAAGTGATGTCTGCTATAGCCTCCAAATCTTCCCACAACTCTAGCATTTCTATTGCACTACATCTAGCATACACTACTTACATTTGAAAATACCTCTAGAACTCTTAAATCTAAATTGCATAGTAATCTGCTGAAGAGTATCTGTTGTACCTAATTCTTCCCAAGTATCATTCCAGAAAATTCATATATTGGCTGAACAATTAGCTATAGCCTTATCCGTTCCCAATTTTCACATGTACTAATCTAACTTATCAGGGCTTTGAAAAGGTTCCATTAATGCTATGAAAGACTAATGATTTCTATTATTCAAGTCAATTATCCTCTCAAAAAACTTTTGATTTCTAACTAACCTGATGTTCCAAAACATAATTCTTCTAATCATCATTTTGAATTAGAATTGATTTCCTTCTTCCTACTTGTTTTCATCTGTGAAGCCTAGACATTGACTTTTGTCTTCTTCTTGTTTTTTCCTTTCAATTGACTTGTATGCCTTGAAGATAAATCTCCTTGTGTACTCACTGATTCAATTAAATCTTCTAATCCTTTATCTTTATCCCTTTCTGTTGCCTTTTAAATTTGGCTAGCAGTTGATTCATTAAGCTCTGGTGCATTATGTATAACATGACCACTCTGTTTTTGATCTTCTATAGATTTCTTCTCTTCTCCTTTTTTTCACTGATTTATCTCTCTCTCCCTCTTTCTATTGATTCTAAGCATCTCCTTCTATTTGATCCCTCCTTTGATTCTTAATTGTGACCTATTGAGCTGACTACACTCTATAATATCAACAACTTTCTTTGGAACAATGTTGATGTCAATGCTACTAGTTTGTCCTTTGTCTTACTTATCACTATTATTAGATGTTGAACTGCAAGGAGTTCTCCTTTCTCTACTGTATTGCTGCTTTTGAGATGGAGTGTGAATAGTTTCTCCTTCCCTACTATTTCTCTTCTCATACTTATTATTTTTTTATTCTTCATTTTCAACAATGTTCTGATTGTTATCTTGTTATTTCATCACTTCTTTGTTACCTTCTACTTCATCATTTAAAGATATTATTCAATATTTGATCTTTCCTTTGTTAAGTCTTTGAGTCTAAACTTTTCTTCCCCGAAGATGTTGTCTATCACCTGTATTCCAATTTCTCTCCTTCTATTCTTGACAGTCACTTGTAATATTTTCAAACTATTGTTGCTGATCAGAACACTGCATCTTTGCCAAAAAAAATTAGAGGTAATGAAGGAAAAGATATCCATGCTATAGTAATGGAAGTTTCTTTTTGTGGATCAAATAAAGGATCCCATTTTAGAGTGCACATTGGGTATGACCAATAATTATAAGTGGTATAAAATTAAGGTTTGGAGATAAGATTCACATAATTTTCTAACTTGGATGCCCTTAGTAAAATATATCTATTGCTTTGAAGACCAATATTCACTCCTCCCTTTAAACCACATTGCTTTGGTATCAATCTTCTTAGATCTTGAATGTCTAGCCATTTGTATGAGAACTTTTCTATCACTGCATATTGTAACTCCTCTGTAACGATCTAAAAATTTGATGAAATATGTAAAATTTGTGATTTTGTGTGATTTGACTATTTTATCACTCTCCATAATTGTATTATGGTATTTCTGAGGTGTGGGAGTGATTGACATATTTTTCGATATATTTGGGTGTCATTTATGTGATATTGTAGTTTTTGATTGCTTCGAAAGCCTTATTTTAGACTTATGGGGATTTATTTAGATCCGTGCGATGGATGGCTGAACAGACTGCTCCAACAGCTCCAAAATATCTATTTTAGGCTAGGTAGACCTTTGGTTCGGGTGCGGGTGCACCCGAGCTCATTTTGACCTATTGTTCGGAAAGTTGGAAAATTGAAAATATGAGTGTGGGACCCACATTTGATCGAAACGACCTCGGATGGAAAATCCAACTTCGCCAGCTAATCCGGAATGTCGATTTTAGGGTGTTAGCATATTTGGTATGACTTTACGGCTTTTAAATCTCATTTCGACTCTCGGTTTGGAAAATTATAATTTTGGGTTTCGGGGATCAACTTTGTGAAAATAATATTTTTTCAAAAATTTGATATCGCCAATATGTCCGGAACGTCAAATTTAGTATGGTTGCATAAAAGTGAAGCCTATAGGAGCTTGAGAAGCTAGATTAACACTTATTTTGGGATTTTATTACGAATTTAAGGTAAAAATTCACCATTTTCTCAGTAATTTCTTGATAAATTTCTCAAAATTCCAAAAATCTTAGAGCTTTTGAACTTCAACTTCACTCCTTTTCACTTGAATAATATTTTTATCTTATAAATATTAATTTTTTTTATCAATTTAACCATAAAAACAACTTCGATTCTTGATTTTAACCCAGATTTCAAAGATTTTACCCGATAAAGCTCAAAAATGGATTTTCTTCGATTTGAACCTCGTTTTTGACTCGATTTGACTTGGGTTTTCAGCTGTAGGTTCCCAAAAATATGAAAAACATATTTTTGAAATAAAGTTATGATTTTGCCCTTCTTTTTTGGAAACTCATTTTGGGGGTCTGTTTTGACTCCGAACCAATAGTAGTCAGTATGAGGGTCATTGATTTTATTTTGATGAGTAGATTTTATATTTGATATTTTTATCAGAGTTCAAGATTGTTCGCGAAAAGTAAGATCGTGGGTTCGAAGTGTAGCAGACCAGTTTCGGCCTTTGAGGTAGGTTATGGCTTAACTCTTTCAGACTGAGTTGGGTAGTAAATGATGATACAAAATGCATGTTAAGGGTGGGAACTAATCATGAAAAAGGGCTATTTATGCGTTGTGCCCGTGTGGGGGCCTATATGTGATGCAATTAAGGAAATTGAGTTATTATGTGATATGTGTGACCATATGAGGTCCTATGTGATATTAATAGCCTTGAATACATGTGAATAATTGTATTGTGTTGTTGAGATTCTTACACTACAAGAACTACAGTTTTTTGTGATGACTTTCAGTGGCTACACAAACAGTTGCCGCAAATGTTAGGATTTTTGTGGCGACATACAAAGGTTGCCACTAAAGGTATAAGATTTAGGGGCGATCATTAAAGTCGCCACTAATAATGACATATTTAGTGGCGACTATGTGTAGGTCGCCACAAATATGTAGTAATTTTTCCAACAAAATTTGAGTTAGTGGCGACCTAGGAATTGTCGCTACTAAAAGTCTTTTGTGGCGACTTAGTTGCCACTAATAATGACATATTTAGTTGCGACTATGTGTAGGTCGCCAATAATATGTAGTAATTTTTTCAGTAAAATTAGGGTTAGTGGCGACCTACGATTTGTCGCTATTAAAACTCTTTTATGGTGACTTAATCGCTGCTAAAGGGAGATTTGTTGTGGCCATTTTTTTTGTCGCCACTAATACTTCTACTTTGTTATTCTTCCCACTTATATAGGTAAATTAAAATCTTTTTAGTGGTTATAATTGTTGACACCCAATTTTGACCTCTCGGTACTACATTTAGGCTTCCATTCTAGCAAAATTATTAACTTTTAAATTTTAATATCTTTTACACATTTTTCTTGCATCAAACAAATTTTCGACGTGCCACATTCATGATTTAAAATGTACAAATTATTTTATTAATTTTTTGATATCATTTTTTATAATTTATCAATTCAAATATAATATTTTTTACATAATTTTATTAAATTATTGGTAATTGTGCATACTCACATTTTTGCAAACTAGTTAAATCGAATGTGCCTCGCACGTGTAACCTTTGATTATTTAAAATTAGACAATTTCGTCTATTGCGAAGATTTTTAATAAAGTGCAAAAAGTTTAAATCACTTCTCAAAGATTATTCACACTTTAATATAATAATGTAAAATTAACATATGTTTTTATTGAAAGCACATAGATATTTTACCACCAAAAGTTTCAAGTGGTTAATGAATCGTCAATTTTGTGTTTGCAATGTGATACCTCTTTTCCTTACTGCTAGAGGCTAAGAGAGACGCATCAATTTGAACTATATTTGTAGTACAATTATTTTATTTTCTTTTTTCTATATTAAAACTATTTCCTTATTTTGAAAGTTAAATCTTTAAAAGATCTTTGATTACTTATGCTAACACTTTCATATTTATTTCTTGATTTTTTGAATCTTCTTAAAAGTTGATCTAGAATTCTTAAACTAATAAAAACGGTATTCGTTGTCATTAATTCTGATGACTTTTAATAAGAAAAAGGTTTTATTATAAATATTTAATTAATTTTCAACTCTTAAATATTAGAAAATAGTGAAAAGATAATTTTATCTAAAGCAAAAACTTTTATTGAGACGCAAAAAGTTTTGTAAGGCTCTTCACACACTATATATATATGGGAAAGTGCATTGCACGTTTATCCTTAATTATTTAATATAAAACTTGAATTTTCAACAATAGATATTTGCTTGGTGATGAAATCATGCCGCAACTAATATCATTATATATTTCAAACATAATGAAATATTTCAACCACCCATATTTGCAGGGTGGTTGAAATGGAGGCTCGCCTCGAGAATTTTATGCGATAAGAAGGTGCCTCTCAAGCTTAAAGGTAAATTCTATAGGGCTACAGTCCGGTCGGCCATGTTATATGGGGCGGAGTATTGGCCTGTTAAGAATTCTCACATTCAAAAGTTGAAGGCGGCGGAAATGAGAATATTGTGTTGGATGTGTGGATTTACGAGGGCTGACAGGGTTAGGAATGAGACTATTCGGGAGAAGGTGGGAGTGGCTTCGGTGGAGGATAAGTTACGGGAATTGCGGTTGAGATGGTTTGGCCACGTGATGAGGAGGGGCACAGATGTCCCAGTTCGTAGGTGCGAGAGGCTAGCCTTGGAGGGTTTCAATCGGGGTAGGGGTAGAACGAAGATGTACTGGAGAGGAGTCATTAGATGTGACATGGAACAGTTATAGCTTATTGAGGACATGACCCTTGATAGGAAGGTTTGGAGGAAAAGTATTAAGCTTGAGGGCTAAGGTATGTGGTCGAGTGGTAGTCTGTAGATAGGAGGGTTAAGAATAGCTTGGTGGGTAGTTCTAGTTTTGAGGGAGGGAGATCCTTGGTTTGTTGATTATACTTCATTTTTGTGGATGTTTCTTCTTTGTTACTTTATCATGTTGCTCTTCTTTTGGTCTACGGTCCTTTGTCTTGAGCCGAGGGTCTATCGGAAACAACCTCTCTACTCCTTCGGGGGTAGTGGTATGGACTGCGTACATTCTACCCTTCCCACACCCCACTGTGTGGGAATATACTGGGTTTGTTGTTGTGTGTTTCAAGCATACAAATATATTATAGCAGTATCAAGAAACAAAATATAATATCACAAAATAATAAGATACTTATGCAAGTTTTTTTCATCCTACGAAGCACAAAATATAAAAAGTTTATTAACATATATATAATCATAGTTAAGATAGTGTTATATACAAATCTCAATAATTTCTCTCTACGTTCCTATTATAACATAAAGGCAAGTCAAATTTAAGCATTGCTAGTTCTTATTCTTCCAAATCAAGTAGATTTGGATAACAATTCGAGTGCATGCTTTATAATTTCTTAATCTTCATCTACTTCCGAATCCTTTTAGCTTCACCCCTCGCGCTATGGCATATAACCTGCAAATTGCATATGAAGTAAAGGAAAAAAATAATAGTATATGATAGATTTTGTCAATGCCATTTCAATTTCTAACATGTAATGAAAAAATAGTAAAGATAACAGAATTTTTTAAGTAACAAAATTTTTTAAGAGTACATGGTAATAATTTATAATTTATTATTGTAAACACTAAAAATAAACTACAATTTAAAAACTTACCTCAAATCAATTTGATATACCAATTAATAATTAATAATTATACGATATTTAGTACGTTCAAACTAATATATCTTTTCATGAAAACAAACATCTCTATTAATAAATGTCTTCAAAAATACACGATATAGTAGATCATATTGTTATGTAAAAGCGTAAATTCTTTTGAAAGACCCATCAGTATGAAATCTAGAAGGCATGACCTAAAGATGAATTTCTCAACATATGCAAAGTATTTTCTTATACTTCTAATGATCACACTTACATGTTTTGACTTTTAATTGATATAACATATTTCATTTGAAATGTTTTGCTAGAAAGGAAACAAAAAATCTCAACATTTCAACCTAGTTTGTGAGCTTATCGTAAAATAGTGTTGATAACATAATCTAGAGAATAGCCTTTTTTCAAAAGGTAAAAAATTATCTACACCCGGTATTTATAGCAAGTCAATATATACATATCATGTATTTAAATTTAGAGTACATTTTACTTAGCCATATTTTTAATTAGCTTGTATTTTATATTATTAAATTATTTAATCATAATAAATTATATTAATTTAGTGTAAACACCAAGTGTGTGAACATATTTTTACCTTTTCAAAATAGTTTAAAATTTTTTATTGAATATTTCAGAATAAAGAGAACATATGAATGCATATATATGGATCAATTTAGATGTAGAAGAGAACAAACCTCATGAGGTATCATTAGTCTCATAGTCCATTGCCTCCTCAATACTCCTGCAAGCATCTACTATCACCTAAGCAAATTTCCCTCAAAATATCTCAAACTTCATGTTATTCCTGTCAATTGTTCGATTGGTGCTTTCCCAAAAATCATCTGAAAAACACAGTCAAATAAAACAATGTTCGATCTAGGTTCACCACTAAAGAAAGAAAAAAAAATAGAAATAGAATATGCACAAATTAAACAAATTTAATTTTTAGTTATGAGAAAAAAAGTCAGTCAAAAGATGAACAATTAAATTGACCCTAATATCTAAGAGTTTAAAATCAAACTAACTTATTATCAGGAAAAACCTATTTTTTAATTTATTTATATTCTTTTCTTAAAAGAATAACATTTCAATAATTTTTTTTTGTAAAACCCTATGTTATATACTCCATTATAGAAAGCCAAGACGTGGGGAATGAAGAGAAAGCCAAGAAGAATATTAAAACAGATAAGTGTAGGTTAAGGAATACTTGATTTTGCTAATATTTTTCAAACAATGAGGAAGTTTATAGACAACTTGGCTGCCAATTCGCTTAGTTGTTGTATCTGAAGTGCTTAAACCCTGTATTGATGAAATCACATAATATTCAATGGCGAATTTAAAATTTTCACTAAGGAGGTTTGAAAACTAAAAATATAGTGATTGAGATATGAACTTGAACCTAAAGGTGAATATTGAATTTCCTCAACTACTGACCCAACCTCTAATCTTACGTTCTAAAGGTTCAAAATCAATAAATACACATAGAATTTTTTTTTAAAATTTCTATTGAATACGTGCCATGAACCTAGCCAAAAAATTGTTGGACAACATTACAATAATTTCAATCAAATAATCACAAAATAGACACAAATTAAATCAGAACATGAAAAAAAAATCACAACAATTGACATATAAAAACAATTAAAATAGTACATAAAAATTCGTTTCTTACTTCATTACTTAATACTTCTTTCTTTGAGATCAAGGTGGCACTATAAGGCCACGGAGAAAATTTATTATCATATATTGATCATGAGAAAAAAACACACAAACGATTATTATGACCATTAGGATATTATATTGAAAGTTCAAAATATAACCCTATCAATTAGGATTTCTATTTAAAATATATAATTAATTTCTTTCCATAATTTCATTTTATAAGGTTGTTCTCATATATTGTAGGATTCCTTAATCTTTTTATTTTAGTTGTAATATTAATTCAAATAAGGAAAGAATTAGTATAAAACATAAGTTTAAATTGATAAAAATCCTATTCAAGTAAGGAAAGAAATTCTAAATTGATTAAAATTCTAAAATTTAGAATTAGTTTAAATAAGAAAAAAATTTTAAACTAAAAGTTATTAGGAAAAAAATTTAATTAAAAATTTATTTGATATAAATAGGTTTCCCAACGTACCCTAATTTTTTTGGGGGAGAAAAACAGAAATCAAAGTAAAAAATTCAATTGAGTTAAAAGTGCTAAATAATAATTTATTTTTGGAACTAAAATCATAATAAACGTACAATAGTTTTTTCAAAACTTTAATTGAGATTTTATTTTTATTTTTTATTTAAAGTTTTCTATTAAATCATTTTTTTGTTCTCTTATCATATATTTTAGGACTTTTTTCTTACCATTTATTTCAAGACTCCTTTTCCACGTATAAAAGGAAACAAAAAATTTACTAATATTAATTCTCTATATATTTTTATTTTACCATATAATTTAGCACTCCTTGCTTTTAAATATTAAAAGTATAATTATATAATAATTTAAGAAAAATAGTAAAAAGACAATTTTGTCTATTGCATAGTGTTTTAATGAAGGGCAGAAAGTTCAAATCACTTTTCTAAGGGCCTTCAGACTTTTAATATATTATAAATTATAGATATAGATATAGATTATAGATTATAGATATAGATACATTGTCTAGTTTTCCATTATTTAATATTATTTATTTTATTATTAATATTATTATTATTTATTATTATCTATTATTATTATTATTATTTATCTATTATTTATTTTATACTATTATTACTATTA
>JAPEIP010000596.1:0-12208 GCA_026120095.1 Capsicum chinense
ATATATGGTTTGTGTGCATATGGATGGTTTTACTTGATTTTATTAAATGGCATTATTTTATCCTTTTCCTGAGTTCATTCTAGCACTCACCCACTAACCCATCTTCAAGTGGTTGTATCCCCACGCAATGCAGGAACTGATCGTTCCACTCCTCCTGCTTAGCATTCGGACATTTGAGGGTCAGTTTTGGATTGAAGTGGTGAAGTTCCATCTTTCCAGAAGGCTCCATTTCTTGGATGTTATTTCATACTCAGTATTATTTATGGATATTGGTTTTGGCTATGGTTGGGGGTATGTCCCAACCAGATTTTGGTATTCTTTTGGTTAGAGGCTTTTATTAAACTACTATGGGTTGGAATGGGCGGGATCGATATAGGTGTTAGACTTAGTATTGGTATTGGTATTGGGGCTGACACCAGTTGACGGGATTGTTGGTTGTTCCATCCTTTTTTATTTTGGGATTACATTTATTTATTAATGGAACTTATTTGGTTATGGTTGGATCTATGGTTTAGTTTGGCTGCATATGGTTGGACAGTTGGTATGGGATGGTAGGACTCGATTGGGTCGGTCTCGATAATAGACCTACCCCAAAGTCTATAATCTAGATAGTTACACTATCTTGTTATATGTTTGAAATTCAGCCAACTCAGGGCAGGTCGCTGGAGGTTGGGTTGGGTGACGAGGGTGGTCTCCGATCCCGGAAAGACTTGAGATGCCCATTAGGACAAAGCCCCGAGTCGAGTCGATTCATAAATCCCAATCCACATTCATTCTCAGGTAAGCATAATGCCTTCCATTTAACCCAGTGTCTCTCCTTTCCTCTATACTGCTACTCCAAAAGAATTGATCTAATACTCTCTGGATTGTATTCATTACATTTATAGGGGGATTCATCACTTACAGTGAATAGAATGCTCTAGAGTGCATTCTTAATTAGAATAGCTCTTTATCCAAATAATAGCAGCTTTCCCTTCCAGCTTTGTAACTTAGAACTTATTTTATTCATTATATGCTGATAGTAGTCTTTTTTCTTTCTCATGTAAGAAATTGGGCATCCAAGATAAGTGAAAGGGAAATACTTCCTTAGTATTCTCGTAGCCATCTCTGCCATAACAACAATACCATTAGAAACACTTTTATGCAAATAAATTGCACTCTTTTCTTTTTTGATCTTCTGTCCTGACACTACTTCATTATGTCCAGAGCTCATGTAACCAACTGTAGAGTCCCCAATTCAACCTTTCACAAAATGATCATATCATCTACAAAAGCTAGATATTTATATTAGGACTACCCCTTGTCACCCAAACATTTTGAACTCCTTCTGCTGAAGCAAAGCCTTCAAACTACTTGACAATGCCGCTGCTGCTATTATGAACATAGTAGGAGATAGAGGATCTCCTATTTTTAGCCCTCTTGAAGATTTAAAGAAACCTTTGGGTTGTCCATTCAACAAGATTGAATATTGATTGTTCCTTAATAGCCTGTATATCGTATCTATAATAACTTCACAAAAGCCGAGCTTTCTCATTACTTTTGTAATAAATAACCACTCCACCCTATCATAAGTCTTCATCATATCTAGCTTAATGACAATGTTTGAAGGTTTACCTCTTTTCCTTATCTCTGGTATTATCTCTTGTACCACTAAAATATTCTCTGCAATGTTTCTCCCTTATACGAATCCAGCTTGTTCTTGTAAGATCATATGTGGCAACAGACCTTAATTTTCTCATGAATAATTCTGAAAAGATTTTATTCATAAAATTACTAAGGGAAATGGGTATCATGTTAGAAAAGGTATTCACTACAAACTTTTTTGGTAACAATACCAAATTAGTATGAGTAATGAATCTTGGAAGATCAAATCCACAAAAGAAAGCTACTACCATTTTGTGTATGTCCTTCCCTATTATCTCCCAAGCATCTTTATAGAAGGAACCTATCATCCCATTTGGACCTCCCACACTATTTATATTCAATCTATAACAACATCTTTCACTTTCTCCACATCTGGTACTTTTATTATTTCCTCATTCTATTCTACAGTTACTAAAGTAGGTAATTCCTCCAGTAAAGAAAAAACTTTTGCATTCTTCTGCTTCATGAAAGAACTCTATAGCTATATTTGCAATGTCTTCCTGGTCTTCCATCCATTCACCATCATTATTCTGTATTCTTCTTATTCTGAGCCTTCTCCTCCTTCCTTTTACAATTGTGCGAAAGAACTTAGTATTCCTCTCACCGTCCTTAAACTATTCAAAGCCAGTTTTTTGCCTCCAGAAATCTTTCTCCCTTTTAAGCTGGACATTTAATTCAACTTGAGACTTAAAGATCCTTTTCCTGTTAGAACCTGTAGGATTTTCCTCAAATTTCTTCTCCCTAACCTTTATAATATCTTTCAGAGTTGAAATTTCCTGAAAGATGTTCCTAAACTTCTCTTTACTCCATACTGTGAGAGTTGATTTAGTCTTTTTCAACTTCTGTTGAAACATAATGAAAGGGTTGCCTTCTATATCTGTATGTCAGTTATGTTTTATTACCTCCATACAAGACTCTTCTTTCAACCAGAAAGTCAAAATTTTGAAAGACCTCACTATCTGCTCCTTTATTATACTGAATTGAAGGTACAATGGGGAATGATCTAAATCGATTCTTACCAGATGCTCTACTTCCATGATTGGAAATATCGCCTGTATTTTGTCATTGCATAATACGGTATCCAATCTTTTGAAAATACAATCCTCATCAGTTCTTCCATTCCACCATGTATATTTACTTTCTTTGAAACCACATTCTTCCATATTGCACAAACTTATGCAATGATTGAAATCTTGTGTTTCATCTATTGTACCAGGTAATCCCCTCAACTTTTCTTCATCATTCCTTATAACATTAAAGTCCCTTCTTACCAACTATGGCTCTTGAATAGAACTTTCCATATCCCCTAAAGTTTCCCACAATTCCATTCTTTCATTCTAAGTGCATTTTGCATAAACTAAAGTAACTACAATTGCTATACCTGCATTTTGATTCTCTATTTTCATTGTCAATTATTGTTCCTCATCTCAAAACACACTATATTCTACCATCGAGTCTATAAAATCACATATCTTCCCCAATGTGTTCACAGCTACATATTGCATTTCCAATCTTCTTTTATATTCTTCAATGTTGTGGCTTTCCTAAAAAGGTTCCATTAACCCAATGAAGTAAAACGGATGTCTCTTTTCACATAATTTCTCTTTTGAGTTCCTTTTTCTCTTTCCCTAATTGTGGAAATTTTATTTTATCAAATCGATAATCTCCGAATTGAGCAGTAAATAATTTTTTGTCAATAATTTAAGGTAACAAATCACAAAGGATGAATCATACCCAACATATATTCCTAATCTTCTTTGGGGCTTATCTTGGTGTGGTGTGGTAGTTCTACTGGCATATATATATTATATCCAAAAATCATTGAGCAATGTTTGATTCATGACCAAACACCAATTATGATGAATATTTATTATAATAAGTCGGTTTAAGATGAATACTTAATGTACATGTAAAATAGCATGACTGCAAACAGAGTGGGCAACTTTATGTTCATGAGTAGTAGTCTTGCTATCAATTGTAGGCACTTAATAAATGACTTAGCAAGACTATTTTGAGTATGGACATGAATGACAAATGTTTAACTTGTATCCCAACTAATATACAGTAATCATCAAAAACTTGAAATGTAAATTCACCAACATTAGCAAGGCAAATAGCCTTACTGGAATAATCTAGAAATTGCGCCCTTAATCTTATTATCTGTGCAAATAATTTTACAAATGTCAGGTTGTGATATGACAAAAGGAATACATGAGACCATCTTAAAGATAGGTATAATATAACCATAAAGTACCTGAATAACTCATTGATGGATGAATAGGTTCACATATATCTATGTATACGTACTAAAAAAAGGATTTATGCTAACTTTCAACGGAGACAACTTAGTTATTAGTTTACCTTGATAATGTTATGACCCGATTTATGAGTCATGATGGTACCTGTTCTGTCTCAATAATACGTAAGCAAAACTGTAACCTAGAGTTAAACATAATGGGTTAACTTGGTGAAAAATGTCCAATATAGGCGGAAATCAATAGCACAACTTATAAATAACAAGGTGTTTAAAATAGATAAAGATAATCAACATTGATACCATCCTGTGACCTGGTAGAACCAGTACAAAAGTATCTAGTAATAATAATACAACACAAGTATCTAGAATAGTCAATAACTTTTGTCTCGAAACAAAAGACTGAATATAGAAAGATAGAAGGAAATAGGTGACTCCGGCTCCAAGAGCTCACCCTATCTTCGGATATCAACACAGCATGAACGTCGATCAACAGCAGCAGCTAGTACTCGAATATGCACCAAAAAAGTACAGAAGTGTAGTATGAGTACCAAAATCATAGGTACTCAGTAGGCATCATCGGTTGACTGAGCTAAATCATGATATAAATATGATAAAATACAAGATAACATATCTAAGTCAAGGTATAGACAAACCTGAAGTAACTCTAACATCGTTGTGCATAAACAAGTAAATAAACCAGAATAATAGCATAACATAATATAAAGCATCAACCTAAGAAATCATAACTACAAAATTATCTCCCATACGTTAATTAGTGCGGAAAAGTAAATAACCCATCGTAAGCCCCCATAAAACTTGAAGGTAAAAACAAGATAGAGTAACCAACCACCGTCAATTGTCAACTCTCATAAGACAATTGAAATTCCTCCAAGTTATGTCACACCATAACCATCGAATGCCCATATTCATTATTTTTCAATTAATCATCACTTATTCTTGATAATAATAAGAGATTCAACATCTGTTTCATTTATTGCCTAAACATGATATCCATTTGGGTGAATATCTTTAAAACTTAATCAATTAATGGGAATTTAGAAGAAATAACGCATTTTTTATAACAAGTTTCATTCCCTTGGGTAGAAATATAGTAGCTCTTTCGAAGCGTTCGATTAATTTCGAATTACCAGAAATTGTTTAACATTTGTTTTTCTCCTAAGCAAGTGAGAAAAGTATTTCTCATCTTTGAATATGGCATATGTTGTTCCACTATCAATTGCACAAATATCCTCACGATTGATCATTGATCCAAATAAGATTTAAGGAGTATCCATATATTCTTCAAGATGAAAATATAAACAAAGTAAACATTATAGTATTACTAGCAAACAATATATTACACAACTTTATTTACTGACAAGATCAGAAAAACACAACCAACAGGAATGTAAACTCATACAATCAACAAAAAAGTAAAATACTTAGACTATTATAGATTCATCACCCACTGATTGATCTATATTTTCTTCAAGGATTTCAAAGAAATCTACAATATCCAAATGCATAGGCTCAACATTATCTCCAGAGATAAAATTTGCTTCGGCATTATTATCCATCTTCTTGAGATGCTTGATAAAGATCAACTAGGTGCCTTGACGTAGGATAGGTACGTGACCAGTTTTCTTTTGCTCCAAGCTGATAGAATTTATTTTCTATATTTTTTTTTTGGCGTCGCTTTAGGTTTTTCACCCCTCTTTTTACAGTGATGGTGTTGAGGGTTATTATTTGATGCAAAATAATTACCACGATTGATTCTTCCTTAACCACGACCACGACTGAGGCCGAGACCTTTTTCATCTCTAGATTGGTGAAAATTTCCAACATTCTATTCAGGAAATGGAACAATAACAGTAGAACGACTTTCATGATTTTTCATCAAAAGATCATTATATTTTTCAGTAATAAATAATGTGAAATTAATTTAGAATATTTTTTAAATCTCATTTCTCAGTATTGTTGCTGCAGGAGCATACTCGAGGTAGTGATAGTGGAGAATATTTTCTCTAGCTTATCATAATCCGTGATATTTTCTCCACATAATTTTAACTGAGAAATAATTCTAAACATGACAGAGTTATATGTAGTTGTAATTTTAAAATCTTGTGATCTTAAATGAGTCCATTCATAACGTGCCTATGAAGATCCTTAATGGTGAGATATTTCATTTTTAAGCCCTCATCGAGATGATGAAGGAGAAATATCATAGCTTTGACATGATCTTAATTTGACGTCTGATTTTTATCTTTGATGATATCTGTCAGACTCATCGCATCCAAATGAGTTTCGACATTAAATATCCAAAACATGTAGGTTTTATTCGATATATCTAAGATAATAAATTTACGTTTAGATAAATTGACATTATTTTAAGAAAACTGAACTCTCACATTTATTACCTTTAAAAGTATTTGCTCAAGATGACAATCTCGTGCTGATAACGTGTCATAAGATTAAGCAACTAAAATATAACTAAAAGAAAATAGTAAACAACAGTACTTTACTTCTTTTTTCTTTTGTACTCATTCTTGGTATGTTGATTCAAAGAGGAACTTTAGTATTCATTCTTGGTATGTCAATACAAAGAGGAAGCTGTATACACAGGCCAGTCGCATGCTATGGCGGGAGCTGAAAATTTTGAAAATCAAGCGTACGTTGACTGCTACTTGTAGCCCATTTGTTTAGACATTGTGACATCCAATTCACAACAGGTTCTAATTTTTTGTTTCATCTATTTCTCCTGCTCATTTTAAGAATATGAATATACAATTTTTTTATTATCAAGTTATTAAATATTTCGAATAAACCCCTAAATTCAAAAATTCAAAACTCCCCGTTATCCAATAAAAACCTAAAATTCCTAATAATAAACCAAAATCCTTCGTTGCATTTTCATATGTATGAACATAGTTTTGGATTGGGCACCTCATGCTATAGCTTACACATCGCAATATTAAGTTCTTATCAAGTAAAGTTGTCTTTTCAATGAAATTAATATCCTATGAAGCAAAATTTTGTAAACTTAAAAAGTATATTTTTATTCACTTCCCATCGAACCATAGTATAATTAGAGTACTGTATTTAGGCAACAAGAAATTGAAAGCCACATATAACAAGAAGGAGAGTAATTTGGAATATCATGGCGGTCAACTGCGATTATGGACAGAAGGCTGTGCAACTGAACCACTTATCCTTTGGCTCTAAAAACTCACCCATCAGGTAGGAAACATACAACAACACGACATTCTGCAATACTCACAATTACATTGACAAGATAGTTAAAAGACGAGGTGAGGTATAAGAAATAATAAAACAACAATAGGTGATTCCAAGTTCTTTATCAGCTGCTGCCACCACCAAAGAGATACCCCAGAGAAGATCCACCACCAGGAGCTGCATGGACTTTGGTAGATGGCCGGTCCTACAATAAGCCAATAACCCTAGTTGAAACCATAATTTTCCCTAACAAATGATATTGACAATAAAAGCAAGAAAAAGATCTCTCCAACAAAGAATTACTTGGTCGTAATTCAATAGAGAAAAGCAAATAGTGTTTCTAACCAAAGAACTTGTATCCTCGATAATTCCTTAAGAAGTCGCAACATGAGAGATATGTCAAAGGAGTTTGCTGCACCTTATAAATGTATGATAAACCAAAACACATTGAGTGAAACCATTGCAAATAGCTGCGACATAAGATCCACAGACCTCTGTCCACAAATAATTCATCATTTGGTCGCAATGTGTCCAAGAACTCAAAATACAAAATGATGATATATGTTCAATATCTTATCCTCATTTCATTGTTGGACTCAACAAGTAGCAAGATATAAATCCAATGTACCATCCACTATATATAAATTTCATGGATCAGATTGTCAACCAGATCAACAAGGTCAAATTTTTAACCCCATTTTCATACAATAAATTGTAGTATTAACATTTTTTTTGTTTGTTTGAATTTGTATAAGTTAGATCTTTTTTCTTTCTGAATATCTTTTTATATATTTGTTTGCAAACAGCTTCCAAATAAAAAGGAAAGCATCCAGCAATAGTTAGATAACACTCTTACCAGCCATTAGTAATCATCAGCAATCGACGACTTGCAATTACAATAACTACAATCAAAAATTATTGACTTTATTGAAGATTTGAAATAATCCTAGCTAGTTCAAGGAGCCGTAGTTAATGCTATGTTATGTTGATTTTAAGAATTTGATAAATTAATGTTTTTTTTTAAAACTCAGAAATAAGACAACTAGAAGCATAATTGGTAAAAAAAAACCTTGGTCAATTGATTATGCAACCTAAGGAAAATAGACCGTAATTCACCCTATTCTGGATCAATCAAAACCCAGCCCCACTCATCCAACATCATGAACCCTAAGGATCTAACAACATCAACAGATCACAAGAAAACGAGTAAATTTCCTGAATGGTCACCCATGTTTGAAAAATTGCCTACAAATATCACTTTTGTTTTATTTAGGACAAGAATATCATCCAACTCTTCCTATTTTTCTTAAAACGAAAAAGGCTCAAAAATATCCCTAAATTATCTGAAATAGCTAAAAAATACCCCTCATTATATTTTTGATTCAAAAATACCCTTCCATTAAATACTTGGCCTAAAAATACCCCTCTAACGGAATTCGAAAAAGAATCAAAAATATCCCCTCTGTTAAATATTTGGCTTAAAAATACCTCTTCCCTTAACGAAATTAAATTATTTCGATTGAATTAAACCTGAACTTTAACTTTTTAACCCTAATACTTTAATTTTTTTACATAAACGTATTTTTAAAATTTTCAAAATAAGATAATGAAAAAAAGTATTTGAAATATAATATAAACTGGTTAAATTTGATTTGAAAAATAAACATCCATTTATTCTAAAAAGGTATTTTCACTTTACATCTTTTTAATCTTTAAAGAAATTAACGAAATTAATGAAATAAAAATTTTCACTTAAAGAAATTAATGAAATAATCAAAATAATTTAATTTCGTGAAATACCCCTCTGTTAAATATTTGGTTCAAAAATACCCCCCTTAACGAAATTAAATTATTTCGATTGAATTAAACCCTAACTTTAACCTTTTAATCCTAATACTTTAATTTTTTTACATAAAAGTATTTTTTTAATTTTAAAATAAAATAATGAAAAAAAGTATTTGAATTATAACATAAATTGGTTGAATTTGATTTGAAAAATAAACATATATTTATTCTAAAAATGTATTTTCACTTTATATCTTTTTAATCTTTAAAGAAATTAACGAAATATAAATTTTCACTTAAAAAAATTACCGAAATATAAATTAAATGATGAACTTTATATAAATTAACGAAATAATCGAAATAATTTAATTTCGTTAAATACCTCTCTGTTAAATATTTGGCTAAAAAATACCCCTCTCCTTAACGAAATTAAATTATTTCGATTGAATTAAACCCTAACTTTTAACTTTTTAACCCTAATACTTCAATTCTTTTACATAAAAGTATTTTTTTAATTTTAAAAATAAGATAATGAAAAAAAGTATTTGAATTATAATATAAATTGTTGAATTTGATTTGGAAAATAAACATACATTTATTCTAAAAAGGTATTTTCACTTTACATCTTTTTAATCTTTAAAGAAATTAACGAAATATAAATTAACAAAATTAATGAAATATAAATTCACTTAAAGAAATTAACGAAATATAAATTAAATGATGAACTTTATATAAATTAACGAAATAATAGAAATAATTTAATTTCGTTAAGGGAGGAGTATTTTTGAGCTAAATATTTAACAGAGGGGTATTTTTGACCCATTTCAGATAGTTCAGGGGTATTTTTGATCCTCTTCCGAATTTCATTAAAGGAAGGAGTATTTTTGAGCCAAATATTTAACGTAGGGCTATTTTTGAGCCAAAAATCTAACGAAGGGCATTTTTGAGCTATTTCAAACAGTTCAGGGGTATTTTTGAGCCTTTTCCGTTCTTAAAATATACTTAACACCTCAAAAACCTTCTCTATCCTGCTTGAAATGACATTTTTTTGATAAATAGATCTATTTAACTTATCAAACTTATTTAACCAAAGTTTTATCCTAATTCCTTTTAAAAAATACACATGATATATTTATCATTGAAGATTAATTTAGTTATACCAAAAGCTTGAATTGTTTTATATGATATGCACTTTTCAAAATTTCTTTTATTTACTTATTTATTTCACCACTTAATAATATTTAAAATTCAAGTACTTATAAGAATTGGTACTCATTTAATTTCTTTTGTCATTTATTTTATATATTAAAGATTCTTAAAATATAAAAAACAATAAAAACAACGGATTTCATGTTTTAGACATTAAATTTGTTATCTATATTAAAATAAAAGAATAAAATACATTTTTTTGGATTATACAAAAGAATTTTCGAATTAATATAATCCAAAGACATTATATTACCTTTAAATATAGAGTAATAGAGAATAAAAGAATATATTTGTTATTTAAAAACATCGATGACAAACCTACGGTCTTTTTTATTGCCAAACAAAATTCAATAAGAAAATTGGAATATGTATTTTATACCTGGAAAATTTAATTTGAACATAGATTACTTACAAATTTTATGCAAGATAATTTTTGATAAATATATAGAGAAAAAAATGATTTTTTTTCTTGTAGATTTTTCACAAGTAATTACCCATAAATAAATCAAGTAAATCCGTAAGATAAGACATCAAAGTTTTTTAAAAATTATTTTTTTTAATTTAGTTTCTTCACTTTTTTTCTGTAACCATTATATTTATATTTTATTTTTTTATACAATTAAACGCTACTTTATACTCGTGCTTCATTCAAAATCCATGAAAAGCAAACAATAATTGATTGAGTGGCATTTTAAAAGTTCATTTGTAACAGTATTGAACAAGGGATCATTTTGTTAATGTTTCTTAAAAAATTTAATTTGTTTTAAGACTAAATACTTTTTCTTTCATTCAAAAAAGGGAATTTTATTCTAATAGAAATAACAAACTTAATGTCTAAAATATGAAATTCATCGTTTTATTTCTTTTACATTTTAAGAATTTTTAGTATATAAAATAAATGACGAAAAAATCATTGTACCATTAAAAATATTATTAAATGGTGAAATAAATAAGTAAATAAAAGAAACTTTGAAGAATACATATCAAATAAAATAACTCAAGCTTTTGGTGTAATTAAATTAATCTTCAATAATTAATAAGTCATGTGTAATTTTTTTAAAAAAAAGAATTAGGATAAAACTTTAGTTAAATTAATTTGATAAGTTGTACATTTATCAAAAAAAATTTAAAAAAAAATTATGACATGACATTCCAAGTAGAAGAGAGAAAGATTTTGAGGTGTTAAGTATATTTTAAGGAAAATAAAGAAAGTTGGATGATATTCTTGTCCTAAATAAAACAAAAGTGTTATTTGTAGGCAATTTCTCAAACATGGGGTGACCATTCAGGAAATTTACTCCAAGAAAACTAAGCACGAATCCTATCTATTGGACCTTCTTATCTGAAATAAACCAGAATGCTACTCCACTTGCACTTCAGTGCAATTAATCTTTAAAATTTCAATGAGGATGTACCGTGTAATCAGCATGAAAGACTAGACTTTATGGTTTTTTTTCTGCACTAACCAATTGTTAGTTATTCAGAAATTCACAATTCCATTTATGTTATGTAGAGGTGGCAAAATCAACCCATAAAATGTAACATGCAACTTGCCCTAGTATACGCAGTTTGCATTTTGATCCATTCATATGTTTGACCCAATGGGTTAAACCCAAACCGACTCCACAATATATTGGGTCCAACATGGGTCAATGTAGTGCCTGTTGAGTTAAAATTCAACCTGCACCAGCAGGTCAACTGTTACTGAAACTACAATGGAGAATTGGCTGGTCCGTGAAAGGAAATATCAAATGGGCTTATGGACCCACCGATGGTACAAAGGGGAAAAACTAATAAAGTTGTTCTAAAGTTCCATAAGGAAACAAACAGCAACTAAAGCAATCATACAATCTGTGCCTTGAAATTCTTGACCACAAAGTTATACATATGTTGTATATCTGTGTATAAACATACAAGTACAAACTACAAAGGTAAAATAAGCAGAAAAGCCTTAGTCTATAGATTTTCTTATATCTAAATTTTTTACCACAAAGTAATACATATGTTTCACTTGAGCCGGGGGTCTTTCGGAAACAGCCTTTCTACTTCATCAGAGGTAGAGGTATGGACTGCGTACAT
>JAPEIP010000599.1:0-10081 GCA_026120095.1 Capsicum chinense
GTTGTTCTCGGATTGTGCCTAAAAACCGAAGACCATCTCTTGTGTTGTAATCTAAAAACCAAGACTTAAAACTTGTTGTTGTTGTGTTGTTGAGTTGGAATCCGAAACTCTAGTTGTTGTGGTTTGATCTTGCATCAAGAGAGTAAGGTTGCTTGGTTAAACAAAGAAATGGACATCTCCGAGCTAATTGGCTATATGTAGTAGGTTGAGGAAGAGAAGAAGAAGCAATTAGAGATAGAGGAGAGGTAGAGTAAGAAGTTAAGATATTTTAGCAGGGTGGTGGCCAACAACAGAGTGGCAGGGATGGTGAAAAGTAGCCCAAGAGAAAGTGGTACAATTCCAAGTCTCACTCAATGGCTAGTGATCTCTACCCAAAGCTATTTGGTGATAGAAGTTTTCACAGTGCTGACAATTTAGGGCACAGGGTGCCCAATCTCAGGCTAGTAGTGCCAATTAGCTCCATCGTATCCTCCCTATAGATTTTATGGTTAACTGTATTGAGTTTTATGTGATGAGGGAAGGGACAAGTGATTCAACTGTGGTTAGCCATGGCATATGCTTAGGAACTGTCCAGTGGCCAAGGTTGTTTCTGGGGAAAACAAGGTTTTGGTTGCCTTTTCTTCAGCTTTGACACAAAAGAGTGCACTATTTGGCTCCGACGCTGGTCGGAATCGACTTTATCGTCCAACTACCCACTAGGAGTCTGAGGCATTACTTGATGTCATTACTAGTATGTTGAAACTCTTTTCTTGTGATGTGTACTATTTACTTGATCCAGGGTCTGATCTTTCTTGTTTGACAACATTTATGGTTGTGCATTTTGGTTTTGGTTCCTTGGTTTTGGTGTCGAGTGCATTTCAGATCCTTTTTCTATTTCTACCCTTGTAGGTGACTTTGTGATTTCTAGAATAGTCTATAGGGGTTGTGTGGTATCTGTGGGTGGTCAGGAGACTTTGGTGGTTCTATTCATATTACACATGGTTGATATTGATTTCATATTGGGGATGTATTGGCTTCCCTCATGCTATGCTTCTCAAGACATTCGGACCCATGAAGTCATTTTTAAATTCCCTAATAAGCCGGTTATTAAATGGGAGGGTGGTTTCCTAGCACCTAAGGAAAGGCTTATATCATATCTAAGAGCTCAGAGATTCATCTCAAAGGGGTATCTCTATCATCTGGTCGGGGTTAAAGATTCTAAATTGAAGGGTCCTTTTTTACATTTCATCCTAGTGGTGAATGAATTTTCTAAGGTTTTCCTGATGATCTTCCTGGTATCCCTCCCAATAGAGAGATTAATTTTGGGATTGATCTTATTCAGGACAGTAATTCTATCTCTAATCCCCTATATAAAATGGTTCCAACTGAGTTAAAGGATCCTAAGGAGAAAATAAAGAATCTTTTACACAATGGTTTCATCCGTCCTAGTGTGTCTCCGTAGGGTGCACCGATATTGTTTGTGTGTAAAAAGGATAGTTCCCTTCGAATGTGTATCGATTACCGACAATTGAATAAGGTAACAGTAAAGAATAAATAGCTTCTTCCAAGGATAGATGATCTGTTTGATCAGCTTCAGGGTGCTTAGTTCTTCTCCAAGATCGATCTTCGATCTGGGTATCATCAGTTAAAAATTAGGGAGGCGGATATCCCTAAGACTACCTTCCAGACACGATATGGGCATTTTGACTTCCTAGTTATGTCTTTTAGGTTGACTAATGCCCCGACCATATTTATGGACTTGATGAATAGGGTCTTTTATTAATTTATGGATTTGTTCATTATTTTATTCATAGAAGATATTCTAGTATACTCGAAGAGTGAGGTGGATCACGCTGATTACCTCTGTATTGTGTTGTAGACCATGAAAGAGCTTCAGTTTTATGCCAGATTTTTGAAATTCAAATTTTAGTTGAACGCTGTCACTTTTCTGGGTCATGTCATATATAGCAAAGGGATCATAGTGGATTTGCAGAAAGTTGCAGTGGCTAAGAAGTAGCCTAGACCCACGACTCCAATAGATATTGTAAGTTTCTTAGGTCTAGCTGGTTACTATAGAAGATTCGTGGAGAGGCTTTCAACCATATCCCATTGACTAAGTTAACTCAGAAGATGGTAAAGTTCTTATGGTTCGATGCTTGTATGGGAAGTTTTGAGCAGCCGGGGGATAAGATGACTTTGGCTTTGGTTTTGACCCTACCTGAATGCACTGATGGTTTTTTCTTCTATTGCAATACATCCCATGTGGGTATTGGTGGCATTTTGATATAGCATGGCAAGGTGATAGATTATGCCTCTAGATAGTTGAAGGTACATAAGAAGAATTATCCCACTCATGACTTGGAATTATTGGCTGTGGTGTTCGTGTTGAAAATCTGACATCACTATCTATATGGAGTTAATGTGGATATCTTTTCAAATCATAAGATCCTGTAGTATGTGTTCACTCAGAAGAAGCTAAATCTCAGGCAAAGAAGATGGCTTGTGTTGTTCAAGAATTATGACATAAGCCTTCACTAGCATCCAGGTAAAGATAACGTGGTTAGTGATGCTCTTAGCAGGTTACCCATGGTGATTCTAGCTTATGTGGATAAGAAGAAACAAGAATTGGTGAGAGATTTTATTGTTTAGCAAATCTTAGAGTTCACCTCTTGGATTAATAAGATGGTGGTGTGATTGTTCAGGAGGTGGCAAAGTCATCTCTTGGTGTTCAGGTAAAAGAGAAGCAAGCATTAGATCCTATATTTTTACAACTCAACGGTGATGCACGTAGGCAAAAAGGATGGCCTTTGAGGTTAGTGGTGATGGTACCTTGCGTTACCAAGAGAGATTTGTATTTTTAATGTAGATGAGTTGTGCGAGAGGATCTTGGTTAGGCACATGGTTCAATTATTCCATTCATCCTGGTTCGACAAAAATGTATCAATATCTTAAAGAGATTTATTGGTGGAACAATAAGAAGCGAGATGTAGCTAGCTTTGTAGCTACGTGACTAGTGTGTCAGTAAGTGAAAGTTGAGTACTTGAGGCCTAAAAGATTGTATTAAGAAATTGAGTTGCCTGTGTAGAAGTGGGAAGTGATCAATATAGATTTTGTTACTGGTCTTCCTCAGTCTCAGAATTAGTTTGATTCAATTTGGGTCATCATAGATAGGATGACTAAGTTTGCTCACTTTTTTCCAGTTATGACAAACTTCTAGATAGAGGATTATGCCAAGTTGTTTGTTGAAGAAATAGTGAAGTTTCATGGGACGCCTATTTCTATCATGTCAGATCGCGGTGCTTCTCATCACACTTTTGGTAACTATTTTAGACAGGTTTGGGGACTAAGGTGAGTCCTAGTATGACTTTCACCCTAGCCAGATGGGCAAGAGGTAAGGACTATATAGACACTGGAGGATATACCCTAAGCTTGCGTGATTGATTATGGTGGTAGTTGGGTTGAACATTTGCCTCTTATAGAGTTGATATATAATAATATCTACCACTTTATCTTTAGGATGGCTCTATTTGAGGCCTTGTATGGTAGGAGGTGTAGGTCTCCTATTGGGTGGTTTGAGGTTGGTGAGGCAGAGATGTTTGGCTAGGATTTGGTTCACCATTCCATGGAAAAGGTGAAGGTGATTCGGGATAGACTCAAAGCTACCCAAAGTCTCCAAAAATCCTATGCGGATGTGAGGCATAGGAAGTTAGGGTGATGAGATATGGGAAAAGGGAAAGCTCAGTCCTCGATATGCTGGCCCGTACTTGGTCTCAAATAGGGTTGGTAATGTAGCATATGAATTAGAGTCACCCTCTATCTTGAGTTCCGTTCACCTAGTGTTCCACGTATTTATGTTGAGGAAGTGAGTGGATGATTCATCGCAAATTGTGCCTATCAAGGATATTAGGATTTTGGATTCCTTGTCTTATGAGAAAGTCCCTATTAAAATTTTAGACCGACAAGTTCGTCGGTTACAGGCGAAGGACGTAGCTTCGGTAAAGGTTCTATGGAGGAACCACCAGGTTGAAAAAGCTACTTGGGAAGTTGAAGAGGACATAAAGTCCAAGTATCCATTCTTGTTTTCCGCTCTGAAAGATCGTACGTAAGGTATGTGTTGTTATTCTTAACATCTTTGTTTTCTAACTTTGTTAAAGGAAACATTGATTTCCTCCACATCTTTGTTTACTAACTTAGTTAAAGGTAAGAGCAGAGATGTTTGGGGTTAAATCATACTAGTCACAACTTTTTCCCATTACTCGAGGTTGAATGATCTAAGTGGGGGAGAATTGAAACACCTCGAATTCTAGTCCTTGAAAATTCCTTGAACCTTGAGCTCACTGCCCTGTTGACAACTCATCATACGAGTCATATGGTGTGGTTACGGGTCTAGGGACCCAATTCATAACCAAACAAGTGTGGAATTGAATAAGTTCTGCTCTGAGTACGAGTGACTCACTACGAGTCATGAGACCATGTTACGAGTGGTAGGGTTAAGTCGTATGTTGTCTAGTGTCTAATCCCTTTGGTTTCTATCTTGGATACGACTGACCATATAAGTTGTATGGTTAGGTCTCGAGTAGGATCATGGAGTCGTCAAATGGGCAGTGTATGAGTTTCAAATTCACTGTTTAGGATGCGACTCGTTGCTATGAGTCGTATAATGTGGTGACGAGCCGATGGGTTGACTCATAACCAAGAAAGGCCCCTTTACATTTTTAGTTGGGGGTACTTTGGACATTTTCCACTTAAAACCCTTTAGGCCCCACGTCCCTAAAATACTTTAGAGGCATTCATTTGACACTTTACAAGATCAAAACATCCACTTTACTTTCTGAAAATCCTCTCAAGCAAAATTTGCTAGGGTTTCTCCAAAGTGGCCATCTAAGGGTTCAAAAGTTAATTTCTCTCCATGTATCTTCGTAATTCAGGCATGTTACTCCTCCCTTGTTGTTATTTTACTTAAAACACATGTTTTAATGTTTGACTTTCATGGTATTGTTATGTTTGTTTTAAATAAAGGTTAAGGGTCTTAATGTTTAATATTGAATGATGTTTTCCCATGGTTTTATTAAGGTTTTCCATAATTTAAATATGGTTTTGAAATGTGGGTGCAGTAAGGTGATGGGAATTTAAATTAGGGGTACAATGGAATCCCCAAAGTGCTTGGTATGACTTATTTCTCTAAACTAATGCATGGTTTAAATGGTTAAATGGTTAAGGATGGTTTTTGAAAACCATGTGGGGTACACGGGAATCCCCTAAGTGATGATATAATGAAAAATTTGTGGGGTACACGAGAATCCCTCAAGTGATTTTAATAATGGAGTCTACGAGGTACACGGGAATCCCCTAGATGTTGTCTTGATGACATTGCTTGCAAGCTATAGTCGGTATGACAATGCCACTTTATAATCCCTTAGTAATTGACTCCTGGAATTGGTGGTTTGGTAATATGCTAAATGTTTTAATTGGGAAATAATGGGGGTTATGACAGCTAGCCGTCAAGGTGTGAATCTGAATGTCGGACACTGGAAACTCATACTTGCCGACATAAGGGTTGGTGTTATTTGCCTTATACTTGTAGGGTACATGGGAATCCCCTAAATCTCTACATGAATATAGGTCTCATAGAGGGAGAAGGGTACACGTGAATCCCCGACCTTCCATGATATCTCCGTTTTGTGCGACTACACATTGGGGCCCATTCAGGGGGTAACACTGGATCCATATAGCCCATGGGTGGATTTATGATGGTAAACCTATACAATGCAGGTTAAGGCTTTAAATGTATGCTAAACCTTGTTCCCTATCCTGACACGGTATATATATTTACATATGTGATTGCACATGGTTATTTGACTTGGTTTTAAATAGACGGCATTAGTTTATCTTTACCCATGAGTTACATGCTAGCATTCACTTCGCTAACCATCTTCGAGCTCTGTATCCCTATGTGATGCAGGAATTGGCCATGCTTTCACTCCTTTTTCTCGGTGACTTGGTGATTCGGAGATAACTTTTGAGTCAAACTGAAGTGGTGAACTTTCATATTTCGAAAGACCCCATTTCATGCTAGGGACTTCTTTATATTTTTTTATCTCTCTGGTTTTGGTTTTGTCTATAGCCGGGGGCATGTACCAACTCGATATACTTTGATTCTGGTTAAAGGCTTTGTTGGACTACTATGGGCATGGGCGGTGTCGGTATTAGTCTTAGCATTGATATCGGTATTGGCATTAGGATTGGTATTGGCAGGTTAATTAGTTGTGGCTTTTGATTTTGATTTTAGACTTATTATCATCATGTCTTTAATTTAATATTATATTATCCTGTTATATGTTTGAAATTCACTGACATCGGGTGTAGGGCGGTGAATGGTTTTGGTATTGGGGGCGGTGTTCGATCCTGATTGGACATGAGATACCCAACACAACTAAGCCCTGGTTTGGCTCGTGTCAAAGGGTCACCTTAGTACCCAAACCTCGCTGGGATAACCTCTAAAAGTGAGACGAGAACTGGTACCCCTATCAGATATGATGGAGACTGGAGTACCTTGCAACTTCATGATCTCCTCAATGCACATCTTGACATAATCTTCATAAGAGAAATTATCCTCACTAGCAAGAAGTGAGAAGACTTAATCATCCTATCCACAATGACAAAATTCGAATCAAATTACTGGCGAGACTGCAGAAGACCCAATTCATTAGATCCATAATGCTGCTAGGGCATTAGTCAAATTGAAGGTCATCACCAAAAGCTCAAAATGACCATACCGAGTTTGGAAAACAGTCTTATGGATATCCGCCTCCCTAATCTTCAACTGATGGTAGCCAGACCGAAGATTAATCTTGGAAACAAACTTAGCGCCCTGAAGTTGATTGAAATAATCATCAATCCTCGAAAGCGGATACTTATTCTTCTCAGTCACCTTATTCAATTGGGGTTAATCAATACACATTCGAAGGGAACCATCCTTCTTATGAACAAAAAGAATAGGAGCACCCCACAAAGACATACTAGGGTGAATACAACCCTTGTCCAGAACATCTTTCAACTACTCCTTGAGTTCCTTCAACTTGGCTAGGCCATCTTATAAGGAGGGATATAAATAGGACGAGTGTCTGAAAGAAGATCGATCCCAAAATTAATTTCCCTATCAGGAGGAATACCAGGAAGATTATAAGAGACACCTCAGGAAATTCACAGACCACAGGGACTGTCTGGAAAGAAGGACCTTCAGATCTAGAATCCTTAACATGCACTACATTATAGAGGCACCCTTTAGAAACCAAATTCCAGGCCCTAAGATACGAAATAAACTTTCCTTTAGGCATTAGGGAACTACCTTCCCACTAGATCACTGGATTATTTGGGAAATGGAATCTAACCCTTTGGGTCTAACAATCAAGAGACACATAGCTTAAATGAGGCCAATCCATCCCTAAAATCACAACAAATTCTGGCATGTCCAACTTTATTAGATCCACAAAGGTCTCGTTACCATGGAACGACATCGTACAATCCCTATAGATCCTTCTTTCCATAATGGAGTCATCCATCAGGGAGGACACAGAGAAGGGATCTGAAATACACTTAGGATCAAAATTAAAATGAATAGCCTCATAAGGGGTCACATAAAAATGGGTAGATACGAGATCAAGTAGAATATATACAACATGAGAAAAGAGTTTTAAGAGTACCCTTAACAAAATTAGGGGATGCCTATGAATCCCGGCGAGTGGCAAGAGCGTACCAACGGGCTCGTCCAGTGCTGGAGCCAAATTGATGAAAATTTAAGACATACTCCTTTACAGACATCCTGCCTTGCTTCAAATTCTTATATTCCTCAGCCTTTGCCTCTTTTAACTTCCGAGGAAAGAATTGGTCAAGAAGAGTATTAGAAAAATCATCCCACAAAGTGGACTTAGCATCATCACCCCTAGATTGGTCCCACTAGTTATACCATTAGTATGCTACTTCCTTAAACTAATAAGAAACAAACTCTACACCCTTAACATTAGTAGCATACATTACACAAAAGATCTTTTCCATCTCTTCAATGAAGTTTGAAGGATCTTTATCAGCTTTAGAACCAGTGAAAATAAGAGGGCTCAACCTCATAAATTGGCAAACACTAGTGACATCAGATTATGGAGAAACATAAGAAACATTCAGTCTAGGAGGCCACCAACTGGGTAAGCTAATGGATCGACTAGCAAAACTCAACATTAGACACTCCAGCTAGGGGTGCCTGAGGAGAGATAGGAATTCTTTGGAGTTCCCTTAGGGCAATTAAAAGTAGTGACCCTAGACCTGGTCTGAACTTCTAAAGTTGGACGAGCTCCATCCATATTGTCCTCAGATAGGATAGAAGAGTTTCCACAAATATCAGATCTTCTTAGAGGCATGATCTAAATAGAAAACATATGGAAATTAGAGGAGATTTAAGACCTTATATCTTGAATAGAACAACAAGAAAGAGAAATATTCTTAAATGCCTCATAGCCCCTCCCTTATAAGTATGGTATGCTACACATCCATAAATGAGACTCTACTTGACACGACTTTGTTGGACACCTAATAATACCAAACCTAGTCTCTAATACCATATTTTTCATGACCTAAATTAGGGCCTGGCCATGATGGGTATCTCAAGTCATAGGTGGATCAAAAATTACCCCTGTACCTAACCAAACCAAACACAACATTCTCCAATGTTAGATAAATTCCAAACATATAACAAGATAGCATGTAACAAGCTTAAAAATAATCAAAACAAGTCTATAACCAACGACTAATGATTGGCAAAACAACCTACCAACACCACCCAATATCCACAGTAATCTAATAAAGCCTTCTAAAAAAACCCCAAAAAAAGTCTTAGTAGGGACATGTCCCAGACTTTGATAGATGACAATGAGAATGAAAATAAAAATATTAATAATAATGAAAGTAACTATCAACTCAAATCTAAGGATGAAATATGGTGAAATACCTAATCCATTCGGGGAATGAAAGTACACCACTTCACCATAACACCACGAACCAACAGACCAAACTGATCGACCTAATTCTGCATAAGAAAAGTAGAAGAAACTTTGGTGCCTGCATCGCATGGGGATACAGGGTTCGGAAATAGTTAGTGGGGTGAACACTAGCATGTAACTCAGTATAAGGATAACATAATTGCATGATCATGTAACATCCCGTATTTTGCTTGTACTTGTTCTAATTATATGGGACTTGGTATAACCTTTTGATATATATAACGTATGAGAATTGTTATGCAAGTATTAATGGTATAGATGGAATTATAGATGCTGCCCATATAGTTTAATGTGATGTGACTAAGTTAACGTCAATACGACCATTTAAACTTGGAATCGTAATCTAGTATTTGAATCTAAAGTTTAAAGTGACCAAGTATGTATAAGTTGAAGGTTAGATTAAAGGGATTAAGAGCTGAAAATGGAGCAAAATATTGAGGTGCTTGCTTGACTTATTTAAGCTATTAGGTGAGTCACCTACTTTAGTTGTTTGAACCAAATTAATGGACCCATGGCTATAGATTAGATTTGGGTCTATGCTAATATACTCATTTGGGCCAAATTGAACAAAAAAGAAAGAAAATGGATAAGTGGCCAACCACAACAATCTGCCAAGGCCCAAATATAATTGAGCCCAACAGGAAATTAAGAAAGTAGATGCATCACCTACTTTGAAGTATCAGCAGCTTGGACCCTTAAGTAGGTGCATCACTTACTTGGACCAATTTGACCAATTTTATGGTCCAAAATGCAGCTAAGGAGGTGGACAAGATAGGGCCTTTAAAAGGTCAAGTTGCTGGTCATTTTACTTCACTTTTAAGTCATAAAAAAGGAGTATATTTCAGTAAATCTCTCTACTCTCTCTAAAACAACAAGAACAGCAACCCTATTTTTTCTTCTAGGATTCTTGAAGAAACCCTCACCTTTGCAGCCCAAGGTAAGTGAAAAACACTTAAGGTTTTGTTTAATTATCTCATGGAAGATTAGGAAAACAAGTTATAAGTGTTTGACTATAAGTATATGGCTGATTATAGAACAAGTTGTTTGTTCAC
>JAPEIP010000601.1:15280-26331 GCA_026120095.1 Capsicum chinense
TCTATTTATCAATCTTTTAGGCTTCTTGAGTTTTGTTCGTGTAGTTATTTAATAGGTTAAAACATCGAATCAAATAAGAATTTTCTTCTAGACCTAAAATGTATGTAGAAACATTTTTAATTACTGGATTAACAGAAAAAAAATTAAACTTTAATATTGCTTGAATTTTTATGTTTTATATCAAACTCTGTGAAGGACAAATTTGGATTGTTTCATTTTTATTACGATCCTTTGTGTTGTCAAGAATAATTTATGTTTTGGTTTAAGAATTAATTTCAAATTTTCTTTACATTTTGGGGAGTTTGACTGCACTTTATGGTTAGATGTCGCAAGAAGTGACATGTTATTTTCTCAACTAAGAAGTTAATAGAATAATAAATTGAGTTTTATACTTTGGATTGACAAAAGATACTTATATATATAGGGGTAAAAATATAATTATAATAATTCTTAATGGGTTAACGATTTATCCGATAAGAAAATTGAGTAATTTGTTCCCGCACCAATAAGTCATTAATTATAAAAAATTTATCCATTCTCCAACCATTAATCCGATAACCCATTACCAATTAGCCAATAAACTAATTTTGCGGTTGAGTTAACGGTTACGATTCGATTTTGAACAGCTCTAGAAGTGTGAATAAATTGTCCTATTAGTTTAAATACAAATTGAATAAGAAAATTTAACAAAAAAATTGATAAAAATGAAGGGCTAGCCTGCCCCAACCCGCAATTTTTTTAGGCTCGGGTTAGGCCATATATTTTAAGGCCTTTAAAGTAAAGGATTAATCCGTCCTAGCCCATCAAATTTTTTGACTCGTGAGACTTGGATTGAGTTGGATTGAACAACCTATTTTGACAGCTCAAATCTATTGGAGCTTGACGAATCACACATTTGCCTAAGTTTTTCAATCATGTTTGATGTTCCTTCTTACCTCATAGCACGTGTCTCCCTCACAACACGTTGCTAAGAAGGTGTAGCACGATTACACTTCTAATTTATCTCCAATACCATACGGACTAAAAGACACGTCCTTGGAGCCATAAAAGAGTTTATCCGCCGTTTTAGATTTAGGTCTGTTTGGCCACGAGCTGCATCACCAGAGTAAGCAACAAGCATTGGCTTGCTGCCCAAATGAAGTATCATAGTTTATAGAGAGAACGGTAAGGATGCGACCCAAGTTGCTGCAAATTTCTTATGATTGGGAGCTTTCTAAGAGATAGTGGTGATTTTTTTTTTTTTTTTCATGTCTGAAGTAGTAAATGTTGAATATTTGCTTTAGAGTTACAAAGTTTTTAATGCAGTAGTTTTATTATAATTTAGTCAACTAGAAATTAATTTTTATTTGAAATTTGAATAAATAGTGTTTTCTAGACTTTAGGGGTTTAATATTTTCAACACAATCTTTTTGCTTATCTTTAGGTTCATGGGTTATTATTTCTTTTATAAATTGTATTCTCAGAGTGCAGTGAAAATATATTGATCTTTGTATTGATCTTTCAACTTGCTTTCTTTTTTATTCTTCATTTCTTTAGTATTTTTATTCTTTTCCTTCAATTTCTTCTGTTTTAAGAGTTATTTTCTTAAGGGACCTGTGAATAAAGAGATAATTCTGAAAATAGTTTTTTATAAATGACCATCTATTTTTGATGGTGAATTAATTATCAATTATGGACCGTAAGAATGAATATTTAATTGGAGGCTTTTGATCTTTGAAAATCTATGGAAGAGGATTATGAAATTAATCCGCAGCTGAATAATTCATCCATAACCCAAATCAAGAGTCATAAGGAAAAGAAAATCACGAAGTTTATGGCGAAGACAACTTTGAAAAAAGGATCTGAGAAACGCAAGTACTGAACTTAACAAGGGAGTTCGAGTTGCAAAAAATGAAAGACTTCGAGATAGTCAAAGAATACTCATACATATTACTTGATATTCTTAACAAGGTAAGATTACTAGACAACGAATTTAAGGATAAAAAAAATATTAAAAAATTTTTTGGTACAGTGCCCGAAAATTATGAAACATGTATACCTATCTTGAACAATACACAAGATTTGTCCAAGATTATCTTGGCAAAATTGTTAAATTCTTTTCAAGCACGGGAGCAAAGCAGACTTACGAGGTAAGATGTTATGAATTTAAACAATTCTCCACCTTGTGAGCACTGTGAAAAAATGGATCATCCACCATACAAATATTGAAAAAGATCAGACGCGAAATGCAGCAAATACAATCAGCTTAATCATGAAGTAGTGATTTGCAAAAACAAATTTGAGAATTATGAATCAGATGCACGTGTGGTCAATGAAGAAGGTCATTTTTCTGTTGCAACAAGTATCTCAAGTAAAATTTTAATAAATTTTTGAATGATTGATAGCAGTTGCACCAATCACATGACTTATAACAAGAGGTTGTTTAAAGAATTGAAGCCTACTGAAATATCCAAAGTTAGGATAAAAAATGATGACCAGATTCTTTTTGAAGGAAAAGAAATTGTTGTCATTAAAACAAATTCAGGTAATAAAGCAATTTCATATGTTCTTTATGTACCTGATATTGATCAAAACTTCCGTTGCGGATAAGCATTGTTTCATCAATGATGTGCTGGAAAAGAGGTTTTAAACATTAAGATAACGTAAATATTTCTCATTTGATCCAACAGAAGATGTTTTCGTAAAACGTGAAAAAAGATTATAGGCTGAAAAAATTAAAAAATGATCCTCTAATTAAAAAAGTACAAGCAAAATGTAAATGTGCTAGGTTTGAAGGAGCTTTCGGTGTTCCTAAAGGAATTGAAGCAATGAAAGAGTTATCTATGTTTCAGAAAAATAAAATGGGTAAGTTTAAATTCAAGATGCAAACGAAGCAGAAAAACATGTCAAAAAGATTTAGTAGTCAAGGACTGCATTCAGGACGAGAAGTGACTTTAGTTCATTACAAATTCAAAGATGAATTTACGAATTTATTCATAAGGTCACATTCGGTTATCAAGTGTGAAGATCTCAAGACAGAAGATCAAAATTTAGCAGTTTCTAAAGCAAGGAGGAATGTTGAATATTTGCTTTAGAATTGTAAAGTTTTTACTACAATAATTTTATTAAGATTTAATCAACCAATTAGCCCTTTTTATTAAGAATTGATTTCTATTTGAATTTTGAATAAATAGTATTTTTTTAACTTTAGGAATATAGTATTTCAGCATAATCTTTTTGCTTATTTTTCAACTTCAGTTCATAAGTTTTCTTTCTTGTTCTTCATTCCTTTTCTTCTCTTGTAAAAATCAACAGTAAAGAATCATTAATAAAAGAAGAAAATGAACAAAGACAGAAGGAATTAGGAGAGAATTGATGGGTTCAAAATTGAAAGGGCATCGTGCGGAAGTTTTTAGTTTGTAAACTATAAGACGATAAATTAGACGACACATGAAAAAATAAATTAAAAATATATTATTGAATATGGTTTGACCAAACGGACTACATAATAAAATTTAAAATTCTAAAACTCATTGGGAGAAATCTCCCCCTAAAAAAAGACTCATTAAAGACTACATTGTGGATGCTATTGTGCTATGGTATGAGAAGGGGGTCTTCTATTTATAGATGTCTAAAACCTTTCCTACAAGAAAGGGGTTTGCCAAATATGAAAAAAATTTATATTTTCCTTTCAGAAATTAAAAGTAATGATGGTATTACTTTTATTTTCCTTCTAAGAAAAAATAAAATTTAAATATAGTAATAAAATCATGGCAAAAATCCTAACAAGAATACCAGGAGATATTCAAATTTCTTTTGGCCAAGAGTATAAAACAAACGTCATTTTCAGAAAGTCCAGGGGTAGAACTACAGTATTATACAGAGGTTTAGGTGAACCCAGTAGCTTTTGGGTAGAGACTATATCTATATTGAAAAATCAAGTAGAAATATATATATTAATTGTGTATGAACTTATTATACAAGAGATGCTTACAACCCAGTGGTACGAGCACATCTTCAAATCCTAGCTCCGTCTCTATCAGAAACTGAAGATGATTGTAATTGAGAAACGCTTCACCACACAAACTAAAAGAGACTAACAACCATAATTATATTATTTGGATTATTGCATGACAAAGAAGATAACCATTCGAACTTTAACCACAAATTTTGGTCGTACGCTGTTGCATGACCAAGAAGATAGCCATTCGTACTTCAACCAGAACTTTTGTTTCGTACGATGTAATTAAGTTCACTACTTTTTCTTTTTTGTCATCTTCTTTTTATGCAGTACAAAAAGTTTACTTTCAAAATATCAGATGAACATTGAAAATTATAAGTCACACGGAGGAAAGGGTCTAAAACATACTGAACTAAATATTAGAATGACTCAATGCCACAAATAATGTTATATTCCTTCTTAGTCCTTCACAATATGAACTTTTTATGTGTTTTTACAAAGAAAATTAGGAGGTAATTTAAACGAAAACGACAATAAAGTACAAATAGAGGGCACATAGCATGTTATGAGTTATGCACATATCCTTTTGAGTTACATGTTTTTTTTTTTTTTTATTGAAGTGCGATGGGTGATTTTAGCTTAAAAAATATAGACACATTAGGTAACTGGCACGAAATATCATCTAAATATTGTGAGTGAAATGAAAGAAATAGAGTGACTGTTCCATTACAAACAAAAGAAAAGTTATTTTCTTCAACAATTCTATTAGCACGGTACCAAAAAGCATTTTTAGTGGCAACAAATTAAATGCAACTATTGATTCTTTAGAATGAACTATTAGCAGTACACTTATGACTGATTTCATATCATGAATTTATTATCAACAACGATCCAAGGCATATATTGGCGTTTAAGATAAGCATCTGCATAATATATAAGACTGGGGGTAGTTTGGTAGGGTGTATTAGGAGAAATAATCCATGTATTATGTATGACATTATTTAGTACTATGTTTGATAGGATTTTGGATCTATGTATAATTAATGCATACACCCTACTTGGTATTGTTGGGTGTATAACTAATACCTTTCATTTGATGATATTAGTAATAACGTGAGATTTAATACCATGGGACTAATATATGTAAATACAAAAATATACCTCAAATTCTTTTAAGCATTTTTTTTATTTTCTTGATTTTATTTTATATATTTATACTAATAAAATTATTTAAATAAATTAGCTTACAAATTTTATTATTTAGTGAGAGTTGTCCGTTGCTAAATGAAATCCAATATCGATCGATACAATATTTGAAATATGAGTTGTTTATTTACCCTAAACTAATTTAAGTGATTACATAAGAAAATCATTTTTAGGAATAAATAATAGAGTTTTGAAAAAAAAAATACACAAAGGTAGGAAATATGTAGGGTATTTTTGTAACAAACAATACTTTTAAAGAAATATAGCAATACGAATTATTTTTAATTCAGCAAACCAAACACGGGATAAGAAATAAGACCAATTATACTAATATCAATATTACTAATACCTGCATTACTAACCCCACCATTACTATTCTTATACACTCTACCCATCTACCCACAAATGGATCAGGATAAAAACGACCCCTAATAATAAGTAGAACATGGAGTGGCCACGGCTACCAAAGGTGATATTCTACGAATACTGATGCCACTCCTTTCAGTCATATCCAAATCCTCCGGTTTCATCCCTTTTGGTAATGCAAAATTAAACTTATGTACAACCCTTGCTAATGCTAGCTATCTGTCACAATAGCAAAAGCAGTTCCTGGGCAGCCCCTTCTTCCTGCTCCGAAAGGAATTAATTCATAGTTTAAACCTTTGACATCAATATTACCGTTTAAGAATCTCTCAGGTTGGTACTCCCCTCTGGATCATCCCATGATAAAGGATCTCTTCCGATTGTCCAAGCATTGATAATGACTTGACTTCTAGCGGCTATATGGTAGCCAAGTAAATTAATGTCTTCTGTTGATTCTCGAGGAAATACTAGTGGAATCGGTGGCTGAAGACTGAGAGTCTCTTTGACCACAGCTTTCAGATACTGCATATTTCCTAAATCATCCTCTGTTACCTCTGCTTTCCTTTGGGCTAATCCTCGCACCTCATTCTGCAATTTTTCCAGGGCTCTAGGATGCCTCAAAAGCTGTGTCATTATCCACTCTAAAGCTGTATATGTTGTATCCGTACCAGCAACAAAATTATCCTACGCATTAAAAAGAAACAAAGAAAACACAAACTAAGATTGTTATGCTTGATTATGCGTAAAATGACTGTGGAAGCATAATTATATTCTATGTCACCAAGTAGTAACGATGAAACAACATAGTTGTGTGAATTATATTCAAATGCTGAATAAATACTCCGAGGGAATAAATAGTACTATGAGATATGCTTACCAAGATGAGAGCTTTCAATGAATCCCTTTGAAGAGGAAATCCAGTATCCTTTCCATTCTGAATTTCCAACAAAACATACCCAAAGTCTTGAGCTTCACTCGCGTGGTTTTCTTCTTTCTCATTCCTAATCAAGTGTTCTTCAATCACGCTCTCCAAAAATGTATCCAACTTTTTAGCTACTTTCTCCAATTTGGTGTCAAGACCAGCGATTTTATTGACCCATTCAAGCCATGAAATATAATCCCCAACAGTAAAAGTGCCCAAAAGTTCAACAAATTCATCTAGGATGACCTTAGCATTAAAGTTCAACAAATTCATCTAGGATGACCTTAGCATTAATTGCACTTTCTCTTTCATTATATTTCCTCCCTAAGGCCACTCTGCTAATTATGTTATTAGTCAAGGAACAGAAATGATCTCTTATATCTATCGCTGAACTAGAAGAATCACTCTCTTGTCTGATTTTTTCAATCATATTCGATATTTCTTCTTCTCTGATATGACGAAAAGATTGGACTCGTTTGTTGCTGAGAAGATGAAGCACGGTAACACTTCTAATTTGTCTCCAGTATTCACCAACGGAATAAAGGCAACATCCTTTGAGCCATAAAGGAGACTATCAGCAATGCTAGATTTAGGTCTATTTGAGCATACGAAATCATGGATTTTCATGATAGCACGAGTAGCATCAACAGAGGAAGCAACAATCACTGGCTTACTCCCAAAGTAAAGTAGCATGACTGGACCATTTTTTCTGATAGTTTATGTAGAGAACGGTGCGGAAACAGCCCAAGTTGGTGCAGATTTCCTATGATTGGAAGCTTTGTTGGAGATGGTGGAAACTTTTTTTGATTATTTGAAGTAGTAAACAAGCATTGATGAAGGAAGAAAATGAAGAGAAACAAAGGAATTAGAAGAGAATACCACGAAAGAACCATTTTTTTAATTTAGCAATTAATTAGTACTGAGAAGAAATATAGAATTGGGTACAAGATATTTGGATACAAAAATCTCTTACATATGGACCAATACAACAACATACCTAGTTTATTCCCACAAAGTAGGGTCTGGATAGGGTAAAGTATACGGAGTCCATATCACTACCTTAAATGAAGTAGAGAGACTGTTTCCGATAGACCTCCGGCTCCTGACAAATAGCCATATACGATAAACAAACAACAAAATATAGTAACACGCCACTAGATAATAAAAGAAACAAGACACCCACAGAATAATACTATGAACTACCTATCGAAATCACAAACATTCCAAAAACACCACGAATAAGAAACTACAGGACACATTCACAATTATGACTACACATAAATCGACAAACAAAACACTTCTTCCTACTAGTAAGGATGCGCTTTACCCACCTCTATCACCAAGAGAAAAAGAAAAATATATGGAGTGCTACTTTTAATGGATAAATAAATGATGCTTATTGTAATTTTCTTGATAATCAGTCAAGGTTCCCTGATATGAGGATATTTCATGGAAATTCCAATTCCATCTTGCACAATATTTTTTTTTTTAAAAATACTCATCGATGTTAAAATATGAGATCTTTTCTTGATGGTTTTTTGTTTAATAGTTTCTTTTAAATATTATGTTTAGTTTATTTTAAAATTAAATGGTAGTCCTTAATTTGAAAAGTGTGCCATGTAAGATAGTGTGGTCTTGTAAGACTTATGAAGTGTGTCTTGTAAGACTCATGTAGCTTATAAGTGTAGTCTTTAGTAAGATGTTGACTATGATGTATGTATGTATGAATGAAAGCAGCTACTGCCGAAACTCTATCCTTTCTTCTCTTTTAGCTCCAAATTCTACCAGTGGTATCAAGAGCCAATCTTCTTGAGGGATCTGTGAAGGCTTAAAAAAATAATTTTTTTTCAGATCTTCTAAGAAAAGAAAGCTGAACAGCAGTAACATGGCATCCAACAGCTTCTTGGGTTCAGGTCCTCCTATGTTTACAGGAGAAAATTATCACATATGGGTGATAAAGATGACTTATCTCAAAGCTCTCCCTCTTTTGGGACCAAATCCAACTGTTGCACAAATGAAAGAATTATGAAGATGCAAAGTCGAAGAAACCAAAGGCACTCACTTGTCTTCATTCAGCACTTTCAGATGTGATTTTCACAAGAATAATGGCTTGCGAAACACCTAAAGAAGTATAGGAGAAGTTGAAAGAGGAGTTCGATGGAAGCGACAGAGTGAAATCTGTCAAACTCTTAAATCTCAAAAGAGAATTTGAGATGTTAAGGATGAAAGAAGTAGATACTGTGAAGGAGTACTTTGCCAAACTTTTAGAAATTGTAAACAAGACAAGATTATTTGGTGAAACTTTTCCAGATTCAAAGGTGGTGGAGAAGATGATGATAAGCTTACCAGCAAAGTTCGAGTCCAAGATTTCAGCAATAGAGGAATCTTGTGATTTGAAGACTTTATCTGTCGCAGAGCTGATTAGCAAGTTGCAAGCCCAAGAACAAGTATAAGAGATGAAGAAGTAGAAGAAGTGGCATTTCAAGCAAAGCACAAAGGCAGGCAACCTATGAAGGATAATAGAAGAATGAAAGGAGATAAAGTAGCAGAGAGGAAGCCATGGACAAAGACAAGCAACCTACGAAGGACAATAGGAGAATGGAAGGAGATAAAGTAGCAGAGAGAAATCCATGGACGGAATCTTCACAAAAAGGAAGGTTTCCACCTTGTGTCCATGGCTTTCTCTCTGCTACTTTATCTCCTTCCATTTTTCTATTATTTGAAATGCCACTTCTTCATCTCTTATACTTGTTCTTTGTTCTTAGACTTGCAACTTGCTAATCAACTCTGCGACAGATAAAGTCTTCAAATCACAAGATTCCTTTATTGCTGAAATCTTAGACTCGAACCTTGTTGGTACTGTACCAAGCTATTTTCCATGAATAGCTTTGTAACTTCCAATAGCTTCCAGCAGTATTTTCTCGTCCTTGTCTGTCCACACTCTTTGAAATGGTTTGCTTTGAGTTTTGACAAGTGCATTGTCATCTTTGACATATGTGATTGCTTTAGATGTTGATTCTTGTACTTCATTGCAACTCCCAATATCATTATCTTGTTCGTCCTTAGACTTAGTAGTGTCATCTTTTGACTCCTCATCATTATCTTTTTTTCCTTCTTCATCATCGTTCATATCGTCCCTAGACCCTTCATTAAGGCCATCTTCTTTTTCTCCCTCTTCATCATCATTGCCATCGTCCCTGGACCCTTCTTTAAGACCATCATCAGAGGCATTATCATCTTCATCAGGTGTTCCATTGTAAAGACACGCCCAATTAGAAGTTGGCATATCTGTTGATTTTTTCACTAGTCGTTGTTGATTAGTTCGCAATTTTCTTTTCATATCTCGCTGAAAGCAGCTCATCATCACATTTGAACTTTCCGTTATCAATTTTTTTGAAGAGTTGGTTTAATATAATCAAGGGAAAAATCAGTTTCGAACCAACTTTAGTTCAAGTCGGCACTCCTCTTGAGAGAGAAAAACCCTCAATGGATTCAGATCAAGGGAAGTTATTTATTGGTGGGATATCATGTATGACAAAGTGCAAGAACGATGGGAAGACTGTAATGTGGATAAATGAAAAGGCCAAACGTCCACAAGAAGATTCCGATAAAGAGTGGAATCCTTGAATATGTCCCTTGATAATTCTCAAACCAACTCTTCAGAAAAATTGATAATGGAAAGTTCAAATGTGAAGATGAGCGGCTTTCAGCGAAATATGAAAAGAAAATTGCAAACTAATCAACATGACTAGTGAAAAAATCAACAGATATGCCAACTTTTAATTGGGCGTGTCTTTACAATGGAACACCTGATGAAGATGATAATGCCTCTGATGATGGTCTTAAAGAAGGGTCCGAGGACGATGGTAATGATGATGAAGAGGGAGAAAAAGAAGATGGCCTTAATGAAGGGTCTAGGGACGATGTGAATGATGATGAAGAAGGAAAAAAAGATAATGAAGAGGAGTCAAAAGATGGCACTACTAAGTCTAAGGACGAACAAGATAATGATATTGGGAGTTGCAATGAAGTACAAGAATCAACATCTAAAGCAATCACATATGCCAAAGATGGCAATGCACTTGTCAAAACTCAAAGCAAACCATTACAAAGAGTGTGGACAGACAAGGACGAGAAAATACTGCTGGAAGCTATTGGAAGTTATAGAGCTATTCATGGAAAAGAGCCTAGTACAGTACCAGTAAGGTTCGAGTCCAAGATTTCAACAATAGAGGAATCTTGTAATTTGAAGACTTTATCTAATGCAAAGCTGATTAGCAAGTTGCAAGCCAAGAACAAAGAACAAGTATAAGAGATGAAGAAGTTGAAGAAGTGGCATTTCCAGCAAAGCACAAAGACAAGCAGCCTATGAAGGACAATAGGAGAATGGAAGGAGATAAAGTAGTAGAGAGCTTATGTTTCAAACACTTGACAAGCCAGTCAAAGCTAAAGTTAGCTTGGGAAATGGTGCAACACTAGAAGCACATGGAAAGGGTTCAGTTGCCTTTCAAACTAAACAAGGTACTGTAAACACCTAATTTTTTACCAAACCTAAGTGTTTTTGCCATTTTAGTGTTCAATTTCGTTTTAGGGTCTAAATTAGATATTTTAAATTTATCT